>JBBPBX010017158.1:37006-47186 GCA_038048925.1 Garcialebias charrua | reverse complement strand
CGGGGTCCCTGGCATTCAGCTCAACGAACCATCTGTGTAGCACAACCTCAGGGGCAACTTTAAATGTTTGCCTGTAAAAGAGGAACAGTGTACTCAGCCATAAACCACCAGGCACTCTAACAAGAGCCATGCACATGTAATTGTAACAATCAAAAAGCCATTTAAGTCAAAGTCAACATTATTGTCAGAACTGCAATATGTACAGGACATACACAGGACCGAAATTGCGTCTCTCTCAGTCCCTCGGTGCAACAGTAACCATCCAAACACTGAACACAAAAACATTTAATAAACATTAAGCACAAAATAGCAAAAGCGTAACACTGAACACTAACATTTAGATATGCAAAGAAGTGTTTTTCTCCTTCTTTTAACTTTACAAAATCACACTTCTTTTTTTTCTGCAATGATGTTTATTTTACTGAAGGACAAGAACCCTTTTTTTTTGGAGGGGGTGGGGTGGGTGTAGCCAGAGAATTTAACATGTGGGATGACTGGTGTGTGAGGGTGTGCTTGCCTAAATAAATGACTCTGCAATGATCAGATTTCTAAGAATCCTCAAGTCTGAGTCTCTCCTGAAGTTGTGCTCAAACATGAGAGGCTAATCTGTGGTTACAGTCAAAAATGTATTCAAAAATACTTTTATGTCATTGTCATTATAGCAAGAATATGACTTCAAGTCAGTATAGATTCACATTTTCATGTAGATCAAAATCATCACACTGAAGAGTCAAACAGGGCAGGAAACTTTGAAAAAACATGTTTGAAGCTGTTAAAAAATGTCCATGTCTGTGTGTGTGTATGTGTGAGTGTTGGTTTGTCTACCTGTCTGTTACCAAAATATCTCATAAATAAAAATAAAAATCTCTGAAATGAGTCATTGGCTGTACCTCCAAAAAAGGTTACATTTTGCTGTCAACCCCGTTCAAAACTAACATCACAAGTTCATCCATCCACTATCTTCCATTAGTTCCAAAGTCGGGTCGCGGGGGCAGCAGCTTGAGCAGGGAGGCCAATACATCCCTTTCTACAGTCACATCCTCCAGCTCTTCTGGCAGGACTCAAAGGCATTCCCATGCCAACCAATAGACAGAGTCTCTCCAGCATGTCCTGGGTCTTCCCCAGGGTCTTCTCCCAATCAGACATGCCCTTACCAGATGCCCGAACCACCTCAAATGGCTTCTCTCAATGTGGAGGAGCAGCAGTTCTACACCCGGATAACTGAACTTCTCATCCTATTTCTATGTGAGACCCCAGCTACCCTGCAGAGGAAACTCATTTCAACCGCATGTATCTGCAGTCTCATTCTTTCGGTTACTACCCAGAGCTCGTGACCATAGGTGAGGGTAAGACCAGTAAACAGAGAGCTTTGCCTTACAGCTCAGCTCCCTCTTCACCACAATGGACCAGTACAGAGTCTGCAATACTGCAGATGCTGCACCAATCTCTCTGTCAATCTCATGCTCCATTCTTCCCTCACTCGTGAACAGAAGCCTAAGATACTTGAACTCCTCCACTTGAAGCAGAACCTCACCCTCGACCTGAAGAGAGCAATCCACCCTTTTTCAGTTAAGGACCTCAGATTTGGAGGTGCTGATTCTCATTCCAGCCACTTCACTCAGCTGCAAACCACACCAATGAGAGCTGAAGATCACGACATGATGACACCGCAGGACCACATCATCTGCCAAGTAGATGGAATCCTGAGACCACCAAACCAAAATCCCTCTATCCTCTGTCTGCACCGAGAAATTTTGTCCATAAAAGTTATGAACAGAATCGGTGACGATGGGTAGCCCTGCTGGATTCCAACTCCCACCCTGAAGGGGTTGACTTATGCCCCTTTTCCATTAGTACCTTTGGTATCAGTACAGCACGGTTCTACTTGGCTTGGCACGGTACACATTGCATTTCCTTTATGCTTTCAGTACCGGTTCCAATGGGCAGGGTTCAAATTGATGTCACACGCCTCACCAGCTGGTGGCAGTGAGATGCTGGAACAGGTTTCAGTACAGGATAAGAATTATAAATTATGCTAATGAACATTAGTTCACCATTAAATCTCTGATAAAGCAGATTCTACAAAAAACATCTATATTTAAAATTTTATACACTTTCTTCATTATATGATGCATTTGTACTCATTGTGTCTACTTTTATTGTTCAATTTAGATATGTGGTTTTGTTTCTTGTTTACAGATATATTTTTTATTATTATTAGCTTTGCTTTAAATTTTAATTCTTGTTTTGTGATTTGTATATCTGTGGGTTAGAATACAGTAAGTACTTGAACTAAAGTCTGTAGCTCTTCTTTAAACATGTAAACATGAGTAATTGCAAATGGCGGATCTGTGATTTGAAGTTTCTTAAAGATCCAGTGACTCCTTCCCCTGACCAATCAGTGACCGCCAGTGTTCTGACAACATGTTTTGGTACCTGATGGAACAACAGAGCCAAGTGTTCTGAAAAGAGGGACCGGTTCTACGTTCTGGTACTAATGGAAAAGCTTTGGAACTGTGTTGAGTCGAGTCGAGTTGTGTTGTACCTTTACTATTGGAAAAGGGGGATTGCTACCGACAATGCAAACCAAACTCATGCATCACTTGTACAGGGACTGAACAACCCATAACAACGGGCCCCCAATTCAATACTCACAGAGCAACCACCACAGTGTACCCCAAGGAACACAGATAAATGCCTCCTCCAAGTCCACAAAACAAATGTAGCCTGGATGGACAAACTCCCATGACCCCTTAAGGACCCTAGTGAGGGTAAAGAGTTTGTCCAGTGTTCCACGGTCAGGATGGAACTTCCATTGTTCCCCCTAGATCTGAGGTTCAACCAGCGATCAGACTTACTTCTCCAGTACCCCTGAATAAACCTTACCAGAGAGGCTAAGGAGAGTGATGCCCCTGTAGTTGGAGCACACCCTCCGGTCCCCTTTTGAAAGAGGGGAACCACCACCCCAGTCTGTCAATCCAGTGGCACTTCCCTCGATGTCCATGCAATGTTGCAAAGGTGTGTCAACCAACACAGCCCCACAACATCCAGAGCCTTAAGAAAATCAGGGTGAATCAGCACTGCTTTTTAACGATTTGAACAGTATTTTCGTTGCCTCCCAAAAGTTCTCTTGTCTAGTGCAAATACGTGAAAATCGAATTAGTTGTGATTTTACTAAGCCCTGGTAAGTATGTTTAGGAAGGATGGTAACTTGTTTTGTGTAGCAGAGCATGTGTATCAGTATCCTTAAAGAATACTTTTAAATCCATTTTGTGGTTTTGTTTGAAATCCGGTCCTTTGAATATTAGGGTGAATCAGCACTTTCATTGGCCTTGTTGCAGTTTTAAGTGCTCTATAAATAAAATGGTATGGTATGGTAATCTCATCCACCACCAGAGGCCTACCGCCATGGAGCATTTTAACTACCTTAGTGACCTCAGCATTGATTATGGACAGACCAACCCCGAAGTACCCCAACTCTGCTTCCTCCATGGAAGACATGTTAGTAGGATTGAGAAAGTCCGAGAAGTATTCTTTCCACCTTCCGATGCTATCATTGGTTGAGGTCAACAGCACCCCACTTTCACTGAACACAGTGTTAGTAAAGCGTTGCTTTCCCCTCCTTAGCCACCTGATGGTTTGCAGAATCTCCTTGGAACTGACCGAGAGTTGGTATCCAGGGTCTCATCACACTCCTCCCACATCCAAGTTTTTGCCTCAGCAACAGCCAAGGCTGTGCATCGCTTGGCCCTTGGGTACTCCTCAGCTGCCTCCAGAGTCCCACCAGCCAACAAGGACTGATAAGACTCCTTCTTCAGTGTGACATTCTCCCTAACCCAGAGTGTCTGCACCAAGTTCGAGGATGACCCCCACAAGAAGCACCGACAACTTTGCAGCCATAGCTCAAGGCAACCACTTCAACAAATGAGTCACTGAACATGGACCACTCAGACTCAATGTTTCCCATCTCAGCTGGGATGTGGTATATAAAGCTCTCCTGGAGGTATGACTTGAAGATCTTTCTGATGGGTTCTTCTGCCAGGCGTTCTCAGAAAACCCTCAATACACGTTTGGATCTATCGGATCTGTCTGGCATTTCCCCCCGCCCTCTGATCCAACGTACTATCAGGTGGTGATCAGTTGATAGCTCAGCTCTTCTCTTCACCCGAGTGTCCAAAACAAATGGCCGCAAATCAGATGACATGAAGACTAAGTCAACTAGAAAGTTCCTGGAGAAACTTTGACGGGGACTGCCGGGCTGCTGCTGATTTTAAAATTTGATTTGACTATATTTTTGGGATCGTTGTCAGCTACAGCTATACCAAATTTCAGCTGAATTGTAATGATTAAGTAAACTAAGGACCCAGAAAAGCCACTAACACAGAATAAAAGTTTTATAGGTTTGATTTTTAAATGAAGACTGCAGCTCTGGACACTGGACCTCAGGGACTGATTTGCAGATCTGTCAAGGTGGGTAACATCGCAGGAAAAGTGTGGTCCAAAAATAGTCCAGATAGGTGATGTGGTCTTCAAAGAACAAACAGGTAAGAGAAAATGGGCAGGCTGAGCAGAATCCATAGGGCCAGGCAGGGGTCAAACCATGAGAGTTGAGAGAAGCAATTTGCCAGGCAAGGAGCAGACAAGGCAAAGTCAAAAAGCTAGGTGGGGGTCAAAAACTTGTGATCAGAGAGCAAATACTTGGCAGACGAGGATCAGGCAGAAATGGGGCAGGTTCTTTAAAGAGCTTGGTTTGGCTTGAAAAGGCTGGATCTCTTTAGCTGAAGGCTTCAGATAATCTGGCACTAGTGCAGTGGCTGGGAGAGGCTTTTATACAACTTGAGATAATTAGGAAAACACAGGTGAGCTGGGTTAACACAGGTGAGCTGGGTTAACACAGGTGAGCTGGGTTAGGTGATAGGAGTAAGGAGGTAAGGAGAACCAAAACAAACACATGACATGAACAATCTAGAAACATGAATCATGACAGTACCTCCTCCTCAATGTCTGGTACCTGACGGACCACCAGGTAGATCCGGATGTGCTCGGTGGAACTCACGAATCAGGGACTTGTCCAGAATGTGTCTGGCAGGAACCCAAGAGCGCTCCTCTGGTCCATAACCCTCCCAATCAACAAGATAGTGTAGACCACGGCCCCATCTTCTGGACCGAAGGAGGCGTTGCACAGCATAAACAGGATCCCCATCGAGGAGCCGGGCGGGAGGAGGGGGTCTGGAGGGGAGAGTGAAACGGCATGACTTGAACAATTTGACCCGTGACACATGAAAAGTGGGATGGATGCGCAAGGCACGTGGGAGGCGCAAGCAAACAGAAACAGGATTGATAACCTTGGCTATGGGAAATGGACCAATGAACCTAGGAGCCAGCTTACGGTTCACCAACTTGAGAGGGAGGTCTCTGGTGGAGAGCCATACCCTCTGTCCCTCCTGGTATGCTGGGGCTGGGACACGGTGACGATTGGCACAGCGGGAGTAGACCTCTGTGACGGACTTGAGGGTTCTGCGGGCCCTCTTCCAGACACGATGACATTGCCGCGCCATGGTGTGAGCAGAGGGAACAGTGGCCTCCTTCTCCTGAACAGAAAAAAACAGGGGGTTGGTAGCCATAGACCACATAGAAGAGGGACAGACCAGTGGCAGAAGATGGTAAGCAGTTAAGGGCAAATTCTATCCATGGCAAATTTTCAGACCACTTAAAAGGATCCTGCTGACAGAGAGCTCTGAGTTTGGTCTCAATCTCCTGATTAGCTCTTTCTGTCTGACCATCAGTCTGGGGATGAAAACCAGAGGAAAGATTGCAATTTATGCCAAGCAGACTGCAGAACTTTCGCCAGAATTGGGAAACGAATTGGGGACCCATGTCCGAGACGATGTCACACGGTAGGCCATGAAGACGGAAAACTTCACGGGCCATGATTGAACTCAACTCTTTAGCAGAGGGGAGCTTCTTGAGGGGAACAAGGTGAGTCATCTAGGAAAAATTATCAATTATAGTAAGCAAGACAGTGAATGAGTTGGATTCTGGCAAATCTGTGACGAAGTCCATTGCAATGCATGCCCATGGTCTATGGGGAATAGGAAGTGGTTGGAGTAGCCCAGATGGTGGCCTCCTGGAGGGTTTGACTTGAGCCCACGTCTGACAGGAGGTAACAAAATCTTTGACATCCTTGGCCAAATTCTTCCACCAGAAGCTGTTTCTGACCACTGACAGTGTCCTGCTAATTCCTGGGTGGCAAAACAGACGAGATGAATGGCAGAAGGTCAGTACATCTAAGATAAGGTGATTTGGGACAAACAAATAATTAGTAGGACAATCTTTGGGAACAGGATGGTCATGGTGGGCCTACTCAATCTTCCTCTCCAGATCCAAACGAGTGAACCCCAACCTTACAGACTGAGGAAGAATGAAAACCTCACCACCATTCTGTTCCTCCCCAGTTGGCTCATGTAGCCGTGAAAGATTGATTATCAAGGTCTCAATAATATAACTGTAATGATTAAGTAAACTAAGGACCCTGAAAAGCCACCAACACAGAATACAACATTTTACAGGCTTTATTTTTAAATGAAGACTGCAGCTCTGGACACTGGACCTCAGGGACTGATTTGCAGATCTGTCAAGGTGGTGAACATCCCAGGAAAAGTGTGGTCTGAGAAATAGTCCAGATAGGTGATGTGGTCTTCAAAGAACAAACAAGTAAGAGAAAATGGGCAGGCTGAGCAGAATCCATAGGGCCAGGCAGGGGTCAAACCATGAGAGTTGAGAGAAGCAATTTGTCAGGCAAGGAGCAGGCAAGGCAAAGTCAAAAAGCCAGGTGGGGGTCAAAAACTTGTGATCAGAGAGCAAAAACTTGGCAGACAAGGATCAGGCAGAAATGGGGCAGGTTCTTTAAAGAGCTTGGTTTGGCTTGAAAAGGCTGGATCTCTTTGGCTGAAGGCTTCAGATAATCTGGCACTAGTGCAGTGGCTGGGAGAGGCTTTTATACAACTTGAGATAATTAGGCAAACACAGGTGAGCTGGGTTAACACAGGTGAGCTGGGTTAAGTGATAGGAGTAAGGAGGTAAGGAGAGCCAAAACAAACACAAGACATGAACAATCCAGAAACATGAATCATGACATGAATAGCTTAAAAATTGGGAGAGTTATCATCTTTTTATCTTTTTTAGCTAATTCAGCCATCTTGGATGTTTGATTTGCATTAGGAATGTATAACAAATTGCTCTCAGCTACAACCTTACTAAATTTCATCCCAATATATAAAAAAATAACGGATTTTTAGTCAATTATGTGTTTGCTGAGGCTGCTGTGGCAGCCATCTTGAATCAAAATAGCTCCAAACGTTAATCAGTTCTAGAGGTACATCTGATGATTACTTTCTGTGAATTTCAAATAAATCCAACAGAGTTTCTGTTTTGTCTCTACACTCTTAATCATATGACTTGACAGCAGTTAGTGTGAAGAATGTTCTCTCATTCATTTCCTATGGGAAAACATGGTGTCTTGGTTAGCAAAATACATCCCATGGTAACTCAGATTTCCAATAAACGTAATAGCACACATCAATGGGCCGAGCCGGTCGTTTTGATGTAACGTTTGTGGGGTACACATAGTGGTTTGGGCCACAATGAGTTGAAATTAGAGTAAGTTAACTGACACTCAGGAGAGTAGAATCAAGACTGCCCATTTATCATTAAATAATTAATAATAATAATATTAATATTAATACTTAATATATGGTTAATTATTAATATTAACAACATTAATATGCTATTGCTAATTAATATGAATATTGATCATATTAATATTAATAATTTGTATTAATATTAACTACAAAATATTTATCAATTTTTTGATTATCAATAATTATTTTTTCATTCAACCTTTATTTAGTCAGGTAAATCTTATTGAGCCTCGAGGTTCATTTACGAAAGCGACCAGCTACAAACTAAAGAATGATGAACATCAATGATACAAATACATTAAACAATAAACAAAAGAAAAGAAAAAGTAGCAAAAAGTAGCAAAAACATTATAAGGTAGATGTACAAAAAAATCAAAGACAGGAACATATCTGCATTGTTTTTTGCCAGGATTCCAACATATTCTGAAAACCATCCAGAGAGGTCAGGGCCGAGAGCTTCAGATCTTTTTGTAAGATATTCCAGGAAGCAGGAGCAGAATAGGAGAAGGCCCTTTTTCCAAGTTCAGTCCTCACTGACGGAACACTGCAGGTGATCATGTCCTGAGAGCGCACGCTGTAGCTGCACTCACGCAAAGACATGTAGGAGGAGATGTATGAGGGCAGCAGACCAAGAAGTGATTTGAAGATGAAAATGTACCAGTGGAAGAGTCTGCGTGAGGTTAATGATGTCCAGTTAACCAGTGAATACAGGGTGCAGTGGTGGGTACGATAATCACAACCAGTTATGAATCTTAGTGCACCATGATAGACAACATCCAACATCCGCAGGGTGCTTGTAGGAGCATTCATGTAGAGAATGTCACCGTAATCAATGGAGGGAAGGAAAGTCACAGATACAAGGCGTTTCCTAGCATTCAGTGTTAGACATGATTTATTTCTGAAAAAGAAACCCAGTTTAACTTTCAGTTTCTTCACTAGGTTTTCCACGTGGAGTTTAAATGAGAGATGTGAATCGACCAGGATACCCAAATATTTATAGGAATCAACAAACTCAATAGGGACACCATTTGAGGAAAAAATCAGAGGAAGATCTGCTGGGACCGACTTCCTACTTGAAAAAAACATCCCTTTTGTTTTTTCAGCATTTAGGACAAGTTTGAGACGGAACAAATCTGACTGAATGATGTCAAAAGCGGATTGCAGTAACTGGAAAGCCTTAGCTACTGTTTTAGCTCGGCAATAAACAACTGTATCATCAGCATAGAAATGTAAGGATGCATCAGGGATGCTCTGACCTACATTAGCTATGTAGATTGTAAAGAGGGTTGGTCCTAAAACTGAGCCTTGTGGTACACCATTTTTAACTGTTAAATAGCTGGAAAAAGTACCGTTATGTTGAACACATTGCCTCCGATTGGAAAGATAATTAGAAAACCAACCGATGGTGTGATCAGAGAAACCGATTTCTGAGAGCTTATGACACAGGATGTTATGATCCACAGTGTCAAAAGCTTTAGACAGGTCTAAGAAAAGTGCAGCACAATAATCCTTAGCATCCAATGCTTCAACAACATCATTAGAACCTTCAGAGAAGCAGTTGTTGTGCTGTGTTTTTTCCTGAAACCAGATTGATGGAGAGGTAAGATGTTAAATGAGTCCAGATAATTTTTGATCTGAGAGTTTATCAGTTTTTCTAGAACCTTGGCTAAAATGCAGAGTTTAGAGATCGGTCGATAATTGTTCAGTGAGGTGGGATCACCTCCCTTCAGCAAAGGAAGAACAAAGGCTGTTTTCCAAGCATCCGGAATGGTGTTTTGGCTTATGGACAGATTAAAGATGTGAGTCACAGGGACTGTGATGATATGAGCAGCCAGCCTTAAGAAATAAGGAGGAAGTTCATCTTGACCTGCAGATTTTTTAGGATCAAGATCTTTTAACAGTTTATTTACCTCACGGACTGAGAACAGAGAAAAAGAGAAGGTGTGATTAACTGAGGATTTACTTGTAGGAGGGATTTGATTTGTAAAAGTTTGGTTATTAGATGAAGTGGCTGATTTTCCATTTGTAACTGTGTCAAATAATGAACTAGAAGCAACAAAATGTTTGTTGAAAGTTCAGGATCTCGTGCTTATTTGACACAGGAACAGTTATTAATATTTATATTAACCATTATTAACAATGATAATTAATAAATAATGTTTATTATTATTATTAGTAATGAATAATAATAATAGGTAATAATAGGTGCCTTCCATGCATTGCATGGAGGATGCATGCATGCTTCGCAAGGCAATGCACTGCTTTCCTTGCATGTTGAACCAAAATGGCTTAATACGTTTCTCAGTTTTTGTGAAGAGTTTTCTCCTATTAACTTCCTATGGGAAATTTGGCATCTTTGTTAGGAGAATATGTCGCCATGGTAACTGTGAATGCCAATAAAATTAATAGCACACATCCCAGACCCGTGCTAGTCGTTTTGATATAACTTTTGTGGGATATATATATACAGTATATATATA
>JBBPBX010017158.1:10876-35843 GCA_038048925.1 Garcialebias charrua | reverse complement strand
ATGGTAAAACGTAGAGAGGGGGAGAAACGTTGTTACGCAAGTCCTGACAGTTATGATCCATGCACACCACAAACTTTATTATTGTGCAGACAAGCCTGTTATCTGCCAAATGAACAGCATTCTACTTTTTTTTTAAATTGATTACTTGTGTACTGTGTAGTTATCTGAAAATATTGTTTGTTGTTGTTAAATAAAAAAACACAAAAATCCATGCTTGACTCTCAAATATTAAAACGGTGAATGTCATTCAATGTTATACCCTTTGAGAATGAACTTTCTGGTGAATGTTATTATTTAAACAAAAAAACTAAAATACAGATCCGACAGAGCTGCAACTCACCTCTGGCACTTTAGGCGCCGGTCTGCGCCTCACTTTCTCCTCCACAACCTTTTCCTTGATGAGCACCCTGGCCACATGGAGCGACCCGAGCAGGGCGTTGGGTTTGAACCCCAGCGAGTGTCCCTCAGGTGACACGAGATCCAGGGTGTGGAGGGCTGGATTCAGCTGGTAGCTACTGCACAGCTCCACCAGCAAGTCCATCAGAGCTTTGCTGGGAGATGGGAAGAGAAAGAACTGAAGTGAACGTGAGTGTGTGAGTGTTGGTGTGCATGTGTGTGTCTGTATATGCAGAAGGAAGTACCACAGACGGGGAGAAAGAAAGTGAGGAGGAGCAGACGATACCTAGCTGCTCTCCTCAGATGAACTTAGAACTGACAGACGTACAGGATATCTTTTAAACATTGCCCTCTTTATTTACCCTGCAATGACCACTGCTACTCTTTACCTTTATTGAACATTTTAAATCAGTCAGTAAAGGAAAGAAATACGTTTTGTTTTTTTTGGGTCAAGCATTGGGCACGTGATCATATTTATACCCTTTGAGTTGAAAGAAAGTAATTTCAAGGCAGAAATCTGTCGGTCTGACAAATATAAAAGGCTATTTTTTACGATAATTTGCACTGTGTAAAGGACTACCTTTGCTATATTTTTTAAAATATCATCATCCTTATAAATATATCTGCTATATGTAGGAAAAACATCGAGTGTCAACTTTTAGAAGTTTAATCACTTTAATCACATTCTTGACTTGTAAACATCACGAGTGTTATGTTTGAAAATTAAAATATCTGAACTTTCTTGTCACTGAAAGTACTTGAACATTTAAAGCTGTGAAATTGGTAATACTAGGCAAACTAGACAAACAGATTTGACTGAATTAACGCAAACACTGTCATTTATTTTTCATATTTTATCTCTTATTGAATTACAATTATTCAAAAATGTTGCAACCCACTCAGAGCCAATAGAAATGCATTATTTTCTATACTAGTCTTGTTGATACCTGCCTCCAGGCCAAAAACCTAGGGGAAACAATGGTCATAGTCAGAGAGGTTTTATTGTCATTTCAGCTACGTACAAGTACAAAGTACATGCTGAAATGAAACAGAGTGGATTGTTCATTTAAAATATTACAGTATTTAAATTGTAGAGAAGAGAAGCGCAGCAGGACATCAAAGGGTTAACCCTTCACACAGCTCTGCAGCACAGAGCAGAAATGTACTTCTTGATCAATTACACTGAAACAACTGAACATAGAAGTTCTAAAATTATTTAAAATAACTTTTAACAATTGTATATTTTGTGATTATGATGATTTTATGAAGTGACATACAGTACTTTGAATTTTAAGTTGGAAGACAAAAGTTGACTGGTGCATCTAGACAGCAAAGGGTTAACCCTTCACGAAGCTGCTGCAGCACGGAGGAGAAATACAGGATGGAGCTTCCCACTGCGCTTGTGGGCTACACACAGGTGCTAAATCATTTAAAATAATTTATTTTAAATAAACAATCCATGGCTCATTCATCAATCAGCCAACTGTGTGTCATGTCCACTCTTACTTTGAAAAACCGCAATAGAGCAAGTCCGCGAAAAACAAATCGCGAAGTAGCGAGGGACTACTGTAGCACCAATTTTCTAGTTCTTTATGCAAGTGGAAGTTGCTGCAACACTATGAACCTGTAAAAACAACAACAACAAAACAACAACAAGATATTGCAAATAAGAATCATAAAATTAGAAGGAGCAAATCATGTGTAAATCATTTAACATCACTTTTAGGGATTTATTTCAGTTCAGTGCCTGGAACTGGAAGAAAAACAAAGGGGTGAAGAGGATGGGGTTGATTTTTAAAATGTTTATTTTTGAGCATAGAACAGCTGTTACATCAGAAACTTACAAAGACTTCAGTTCTTCAACACTAAATGGAGTCTAGTCCATTTATCAAATACCAAAATTTAAACAAAGACTCAAAAACAAAGTAAAAAATAGAGGCTCTGCTGTCCACTGGTGGTGTCCATAACTTAAGTGTTGTTGGGGGAGCAGGTGATGACGAGGCCTTTAGTTTTACCTGTCAATCTTCAGAGGAAAACTTTAGAGCAGTGGTCCCCAAACTACAGCCTGCGGGCCGAATCCGGCCCGCCTCCACATTTGGACAGGCCCCCAGAACAAAACCAGAGCGCATTTAGATTTTTTTTCATATGTGTATTTATATTTGATAATAAAGTTGGACTTTTGCAATAAAATGTTCCTTAATTACGAACTATTTTGAACTATTGTTCCACATTTAATTTATTGTGTCAGCGTTTGGGGAAAAACGCTGACACATCCAAAACGTGACATTCTGTTCCACCCTTCTGCGGTCTGTGCCCCTATCTGGCAACCCCCAGAAAAAAATCCTAAACCCGCCCCTCTCAAAGACAGAACAGAATAATGGCGAAAAGATTAGGTAAGAGAAAAATAGATTCAGAATGCAGGGCATTTAAGCTGCAGTGGACAAACGATTGTTTTTTTTGTTCAATGCAAAGAAAAGGCTGTCTGTCTCATCTGTACTCATCTATTTTATTAATAGTGTTATTATTTATTTTATTAGAGTCAGAGAGTCAGAGTCAGAGAGTCTTTATTGTCATTTGCACCGCATGTGGTACATGTGATGAAAACGAGATTATGTACACGGGGTCCCAGTTACATCCAACAACAAATGCAAGAGAAAAACAGTAATAACATCTAGAATTAACTAAGAAAAACATCAACTAGTAATACACTAAGCCCTAATATAGTGGAAAAACATCATTATAAACAGCAGCACGAACATGAGTCTGTATGAGCAGATGGTCACAGATGAACACAGCAACAAGAAAACAGATCAGCATCAGCATGATGTGATATTTTGCAGTGTTTATTTTTATTTTATTTTTATTTATTCATGAGTCTAACAGCCTCAGGGTAGAAGCTGTTCCTCAGTCTAGTGGTTCTACATTTGATGCTCCTCAACCTCCGTCCTGAGGGGAGTGGGACAAAGAGTGAGTGTGCTGGGTGAGTGAGGTCTTTCATGATGCAGGTGGCTCTTTTCCTGCATCTGGAGGTGTAAATGTCTGTGATGGTGGGGAGACTGACTCCGACAGACCTCTGTGCAGCCTTCACCACTCTCTGTAGAGCTTTCCTCTCTTCAACTGTGCAGCCTCCATGCCACACGTTGATGCTGGAGCACAGGACGCTCTCCACTGCACACCTGTAGAACGAGGTGAGAACTGGGCTGCTCAGACCAGCACGTCTCAGCCGTCTGAGGAAGTAGAGTCTCTGATGACCTTTCTTGATCAGGCTGGTGGTGTTGTTGCTCCAGCTGAGGTTATCATTCATGTGTACACCCAAGTATTTGTAGCTGGAGACCACTTCCACTGCAGATCCACCTATTTTCAGTGGGGCGTGGGTGTGTTTGTTCCTTCTGAAGTCCACAATCATCTCCTTTGTCTTCTTCACATTCATGTGAAGATTATTCTCTTTGCACCAGCTCTCCAGGTGTTCCACCTCCTGTCTGTAGCTGGACTCATCATTGTTTGTGATGCATCCCACCACCGCTGTATCATCTGCAAACTTAACAATATGACAGCCTGGATGTGTGGCTGTACAATCATATGTGAGCAGAGTGAACAGAAGGGGGCTCAGCACACATCCTTGAGGAGAGCCAGTGCTGAGGGTTATGGTGGAGGAGGAGAAGTTGTGGATCTTCACGGACTGTGGTCTGTCTGTTAAGAAGTCTAGTACCCAGTTACAAATGGAGGGGCTTAGTCCAAGTGTAGATAGTTTGTCTATCAGAGTTTGGGGGATCATGGTGTTGAAGGCAGATGTGAAGTCCACGAAGAGCAGACGCACGTATGAGTCCTTCTGATCCAGGTGGGTGAGAGCAGTGTGGACCACGGAAGAAATGGCGTCCTCTGTTGATCGGTTCTCGCGGTATGCATATTGATGAGGGTCCTCGTTGATGTTGACGGTTGCCTTGATGTGGGACATGACCAGTTTCTCAAAACATTTAGCGACTATCGGGGTGAGGGCCACCGGTCTATAGTCATTCAGACCAGTCACTGTGGAGCTCTTTGGGACTGGGATGATGGTCGCGGTCTTCAGGCAGGTGGGAACTGACTCCAGTGCAAGTGAGGTGGTGAAGATGTCAGCCAGCACCTCACAGAGCTGGTCCGCACATTCCTTCAGAACTTTCCCTGGGATGTTGTCTGGTCCGGTTGCTTTATGAGGATTAATCTTTCTGAGACTGCCTCTCACTTCTGCTGCGGTCACTCTGAGATGCTCTTCATCTGGTGATGAGGTGAGTCTGGTGCTAGCTGGTCTGTTTGGATCATCAAAACGTGCATAAAACTTATTGAGGGCATCAGGCAGAGATGGGTCCCTGGGGCATTGTTTGTTCTTGCCTTTGTAATCTGTTATGCATTTAATACCCTTCCACATGCTCCGTGGGTCTTGTGAGGTGAACTGTCCCTCGATCCTCTGTGCATACGTGGCCTTGGCCTTCTTAATGCCTTCCTCCAGTTCTTTCCTGCTCTTTCTCAGCTCCTCTGTATCTCCGGACTTGAATGCAGTGTCCCTGGCTGCTAGCAAGGCGCAAACTTCTTTATTTAACCAGGGTTTTCGGTTCGGGTAAGATTTAACATATTTTTTTATGGATACATTTTCAGAGCATGTACTGATGTAGCCCAGGACTGAGGAAGCATAGAGTTCCAGGTCAACTGAGCTCCCTTCAGTAGCTGCTTCTCTGAAAACAGACCAGTTTGTCTTCTCAAAACAGTCTCTCAGCATGGAGGTGCTGCCTTGACGCCAGACTCTTATCTCTCTTTGTTCCGGCTTGGAGCGCCTGAGTGGGGGGAGCTGTCTTGGGGCCAGGATCAAAGAGCAGTGATCGGAAGCTCCGAGCGCTGGGCGTGTCTTCGCCGTGTACGCCCCCTTCACATTAGTGTAGACTTGGTCAAGCGTTTTATCTCCTCTTGTTGCTGTGAACACGTGCTTATTGAAAGCTGGGAGGGAGACTTGAAGGTCCACGTGATTGACGTCTCCACAAACAATGAAGAGTCCCTCAGGATATTTACACTGCAGCGAGGTGAGTAAGTCATGAATTTCTCCCTGGGCGTCATTAGCATTAGCATCGGGTGCTATATAGATAGCGCTGATTAGAATTACAGAATGATCGCGGGGAAGATAATGCGGCCGGCACCTTACTGTGATCAACTCCACGGCAGCTGAACAAAGTTTTTTGATCACAGAACAGTTCGTGCACCAATCTTTGTTCACGTAAATACAAACACCACCGCCTCGTGTTTTCCCCGTAGTCTCGGTGCACCGGTCTGTTCTGAAAAAGAGTCTATTATCCAGCTCATAAACAGAGTCCGGTGTATCCTCAGAGATCCACGTTTCCGTGAGGCAGAGCACAGAGCACCTTCTCATCTCCTCCGACGTGGTCACTCTCAAACGAAGTAGATCCATTTTGTTGTCCAGCGAGCGGACGTTAGACAGAAAAAGAGCCGGCATCGGGGGTCTACCGGTTTTAGCGTCTGCCCGCAGTCTCGTCATAATTCCTGCACGGCAGCCCCTCTTCTTTCCTCGGGAGCATCGCTTCCTTTTCTTTCCCCTGGAACGCATCTGCTTCCAGGACGTTCTTAACAGCTCCAATCTTCCGAGCTCTGATTTGAGTTCGTTGCTGATTTCAGCTGTGCCCTGTGGTAAATCCGCTCCGATTCTTAACAGTTCAGTTTGGCTGTAATTCACCCGAAAAAAACGCGCAGAGTCAGGTACAAAAACACTATTAAAATTACTAAAACCTAGGGATGAACCGGGAGCTCGTGAAGCTGCGGCTGGTCTGAGCGCGGCCATCTTGCCAATTATTAATAGTGTTATTTATTTTATTAATAGTGTTATTACTTATTTTATTAATAGTGTTATTATTTACCTCCTGACATTTGTTCTGTGAAGAACCCAGAGAGGGTTATTTGATTGTGCTTTCTGGAAAACAATACATTTTTACATTTAGGCACTCCTGCAATCATCACACTTTTTCCTGTTACAAACTGACTCCGGCCCCCCACCAGAGAAGGGAAAAGTTATGTGGCCCTCACAGGAAAAAGTTTGGGGGCCCCTGCTTTAGAGAAACATCCAGATCTGATTACAGAACAGAGACGCAGCTTCACAAAGAGCATCATTGTCCATCAGTCACCCACAAACTAACAATAAGGAGAAAATCTGATCACTGGAGTCCAGATCTGCTCTGTTTAACACGACTTTATGCATCATTTTAAAGCAAAGCAACAGATATGGAAAATACAAACCGCAACTACATTTCACCATTACTTAGAATGTATATTGTTTACTTTTATGTGGTATTATGAAGCTTGTTCAGTAAAATGTAGTTCAAGCTATTAATAAAAAATGTTTTAAATGTAGATCATTCAAATTTATAAGAGGCAGGAAGATTAAAGTCCAACTCCCACCAAGGGGCCAAGATGGTGTAGAGGCAGGGCAGCCGACTTGGGACCCGAAAGACCCAGGTTCGAACCCCGGCCACTGCACACCTTGGGGTGTCTATGAGTGCACACCTATTTCTCCAGCTCCCCGGGCGCTTTCTATAGCTGCCCACTGCACCACCTGGTGGTGGTTGGGTTAAATGCAGAGACAAATTTCGTCTTGTATGAGAAACATACACAGATGACAAAAATGTGTCATTTTATAGTCTCGAGTGCTCTTAGTAAACACTGTCATACTGTCAATGTCAATTAGTCAATGGTTATGTTTGTTTTTTGGGCCATGTAAGTGTTTTAAAAAACTTAAAGAAACCAGTCACGGAAACACTCAAGCACATGGCCTCAAAATCGTCTCGGTCTTTTGGGTAAACTTTAGTAAAACTGACTGAACACCCTAAACTACACCCTAACAATACAAACACGCTACAAGTCACAAATCTCTCAGATCTCATTACTCACTCCCTGCTCTCACTGTCTCTATCGCCGCCGAACTTTCTTCAACTTCCACGTCTTTATTCCTGTAGATTTTTTTTGGCGCTTGACAAATAACTTTGGGCCTCAGTCAGAAAGGAGATGGGGGGTTGTTTGTTCGGCGGGGGTGAGGGTGAGAACAGATGAGAAATGGGGATGACTTCTCAGACTGCCCGTCTTTGCAGGTGCCTCATTAAAAAAATCTTGATGGTCCCATCTCTGGCGTCACACCCCACATATGGAAGTAAAGGAGCCGTTTCCAAAGCCACAACTGAAACAGCTTGAAATATCACAAAAGCTACGTAATTAAAACCAGCTTGCGTTACTTTTCTATGCTTGCCACAGAGCAAAGGTGTTTATCTGTTTTGTCAATCATATTTTACTGGATGTGTAATATGAAAAAATAGTGGGTGTTGGACTAAAATACATTATTAAGCTTAATAAAAGTATAAAAGTATGACATAATGATGTACATCCATCCATCCATCCATCCATCCATCTATCTATCTATCTATCTATCTATCTATCTATCTATATATCCATCCATCTATCCATCTATCCATCTATCCATCCATCTATCCAACCAGTCATTTAAAAGTATTGTTGCTCAGCAGTCATCTGTTCTGATAATGACACATTCTGGTGTTCACATTAAAGTATTTTGACACTGAAAATCTTGCTTTGTGACAGGAGCATTGTCTTCTACTTTCAGCTGCTCTCTGCCTCAAGGGTCTCCACGGGTGTCGGCCATCCAACCACGCCACCCTTCTGGTTCTTTTGTTCCCAGGTGGAGAGGAAACTCACAAGAACTCAATGAAATCAGGAGAGGTAACTTCTTTTTACATTTTAATGTAGGCAAGGCAGGAAAAAAAATACAAGCTCGGCGCTGAGGCGTCCGACCCGTCGCAACCCAGAACCGGAAGCCTGCAAACAAGTGCCCCAGTTTAAGATTGCCCTTGGCTTTGCCTTCACATACGGGGAGCGCAGCCTATCAGAGTGTATCAGAGGGGTAAGTGACTCTGATGGTGGATAACTAGGGTGAAGTGCAATCTAAGTGTTGGAAGCAAGCAGAAACAAAAATGACTCCTTATCGGGTGTTGAGTCTGGGATCTTGTTGTGAGCAGCTGAGACTGGTCTGATCGAGTCAGAAATAGGTTATAAGTCAAAGTAGACCAGACTGGGCCTCCAGCATGGTTAACACAGGGAACTAACTCGCATGAAGACTCAGCAATTGTTTTTACACCAGATGTCCTTCCTGAAGCAGCCACAGACCACCGAGCTACCACAGCCCTCTGTGTAGAGCAGAGAGCTGCTATGTAGGGCGCCTGGGGGAATCAGATGATGGGGATTAAGGGTCTTGCTCAAGGGCTCAGAGTGGGGCAAATGAGGGTGGAGGCAGGTGTGGAGGTTTCACATTTCGCACCCACATTTTGATGTTGTTGGTCCAGGGATCAAACTGGCAACCTTCTAATTCACAGGCACACCTTTACCAACCTCTGCACCACCACTCCCCCTCATAAATGACATAAGCCATTTTTAAGTAGCAACCCTTAATGAAAGTGTTGTTTGTAATTAACATATTTTATTTAATAACTATCAAGCTCTAACAAGGTTTATGAATCAAAACTAGTTGTTATTGAAGAAATGTCCCTCATAAATGAAGAAAAGTTACAAAAATGACTAGGGCTGTAGTGATACAATAATCTCACAATACTACACGATATTCCGCTCACGATACGATATATATTGCGATATTCAGCAAACGATACAATTCAGTACACTTTTGCGATTTTCTGAAAGATTTTAGAGGGACAGAGTGATTTTGGTGACATTTTGAGACTGTTATAGACTTGGATTGAATTAATTTAACTGAAAACTGATTAAAAGCACCAACTACACAATACCTGGCTCTGGTTGGACATGGACACAGACTTAAAGTCGACAGCTGGACAAAATGAATCAAAGAAGTGGTGAGAAAACATGTTTCTTTTAATTGAAACAGTAAAAACTGTAGCTTACATGCATTTGTAAAGTAAATAAAGTGCACCAAGTGCCCTGCTCTGAATAGTTTGAAACCTTTTTAACCTTGACACTTAACATCTGAAGGAATCACTCTAAGTGCTTGGTAAGTAAACAGTAATATGACTTCTCCAAAACAGTCTATAATTCAAGTAATGAAGAACATTTAACTTCAAATGCACCCATCTTAGCAGAGCAGCTTAAGGCCTGTAGATAGACCCTGACTAATAAGTGAACTCTAAACAGAAAGTCTACTCTGCAGACCAAGTGAGCTACATTCTCCTCAGATTTTAGAAATAGAATCTGATCGACATGCTCTGGGAGAAGTGCACTTCTCTGCGCAGTGATGATATCTCCAGCGGTGGAGAAGACTCTCTCTGAGGATGCAGAGGTATCTAAAAAAGCTAAGTCTGGTCCTCGGGACATAAAAAAAAAAAAACAGGTACGATACTTGCACATGAATATTGATTTTTTTCTGGGAAAGAAAAAATCGAAATACTGTATATCGCGATATCGATATTATTACACAGCCCTAAAAATGACACTACTGTACTGAGAAGTAGAACAAAGATGCCTTCTGGACATGACTATTTGTCTCTTTTTACCAGAGGCATCCTCAGTTCTCTGCCTGAACAGAGAGCAGCTCGTTAATGGAAGAGCATTAGCAGGAGAGCTGAGCGACCTCTGGGACAAAGCAGGGGTCCCCCTCACAGGACCCCACTGCAACAATGAAAACCAGCCAGTGCTATACGTACTATCTGATTACAGACAATGAAGGTCCACTTATGTAACCTGTTTGTTCAGTGGAGCACATTCTCAATTTTTTTCCCCCCACATCAACTTTTACCATAAATAGGCAGGGTATAATAATTAGCAAACTAATCAATGATTACACGTTTTACAAACAGATTTGTGCAGAAAGGCAGAGTAACAAAACAAATCCCACAAAAATTGTAGGGAATACATTTATTTGTGTGTGACTCTAAGCATTCGACTCACCTTCCATCTTCTGTCACGAACGTTTGTTGCCCCCATGGAAGAGTTAACATGAAGTCCACTGTGGACTTCAGGAAGTTCTCCTTAGCATCCATAGCTGATGTCCCTCCGCCATCAGGTACAGAGTTTCTGAATAGGTGACGTGGAGCAGGTTGGGGGGCCTGTGGGGGAGGTGGGGCATGACCCTTCATTCTCCTCCTGGAGGGAAAGAAAAATACAAATATAAAGTTTTTGTTGTTGTTTTCTACACCAGACATGATGTGTATTTCACGCAAATGTTCACTTGATGTAGTTGATTATTTTACTAACACACTGATCAACACATCCAGGAATAAAAAAACTCTACATCTATGGCTCTCATGGAGTTGATGGAACAAATTACTACAGCTGTCGATCAAAAGCAATATTGTGTAAGTACGGTATATTTGTTGATTTAAAAAAAAGCATTCGATACAATTGATCACACCATTCTCCTCGATAAATTAAATAAATATGGTATTAGAGGACCAGCGTTGCAGTGGGTATGTAGCTATTTGAAAGACAGAAAACAGTTTGTATAAATAGATGATGCAAGATCTAACCTCTGCAATAACACATGTGGAGTCCCACAAGGTTCTGTACTTGGAACAAAGTTGTTTATCTTATATGTGAATGATTTAGTAAAAGTGTCTGGACTCCTTAAATGTGTTCTTTTTGCTGATGATACCACTTTTTTGGGGGGTAAAGATTTGGAACAGATGTTGGAGTTGATGAAGATGGAGTTTGTTAAAATACAAACTTGGTTTAAATTAAACAAGTTATCATTAAACCTAGATAAAACTAATTATATGATATTTAGTAATAAAAAGAAAACTGTTGATGTTACATTTAAAATTGCTGTTGAGATCTGTAGAGTGAGTGAGGTGACGTTTTTGGGTGTTATTATTGATGCCAAACTGTTGTGGAAACAGCACATAAATTCTAAATTAAAATATCTAAATCTATTGCAGTACTGTACAATGTCAGGGACTTATTGAATGATAAAGCACTGTACATGCTGTGTAACACAATCGTTGTTCCACATTTAATTATTGTATTGATGTTTGGGGAAAAACATGTAAAACTATTACAAAGCCTATATTTATTTTACAGAAAAGAGCTGTAAGAATTATCACAAGAAAGCATTACTGTCATCCATCAAGTATATTATTTTATCAACTGAAATTACTGAAGTTTTACGATTTGGTGGATTATAATATTTTGTTAGTTATGTATAAAGCTCAGAACAACGCATTACCTTCAAACATTCAAATGCATTTTGTTAAAAGAAAAAGTTGCTACAATCTTAAGGGAACAGAGATTTTTGTAAAACCACAGTACAGAACCAGTTTAAAGGGACGGTCTACTTCAATCCAGGGAATTGGATTGTGGAATGGTTTGGAAAATGATGTGAAAAAAGCCAACTCAATGTTTATGTTTAAGAGAATGATCAAAACCGAATTGTTAAAAAAATACATATGTGGGGTAATGTATGTGTGTAATAATATAGGCACTTAGTCAGTTTACTGATTTACCTATACTTAGATGTAAATTTGAGCAGGGTTTGACTGACACAAATTATCATCATAATTCATGGGTTCTCATCTTTTTCAGATCATTAATAATTATTCTGTGACTCAGTGATGAGATGTAAAGAAATGAAACGTCAATTTATGAACTGAATCATTTAATTAACAAATCATTAAATTACATCGATCAGGTTTCCTATAACTAACTTTCACAGATTAAAACAGAGATAACAGAACACAAGTTATAGGTCTTTGTATAACTTTTCTTTAGGCATTTAGCTTAATTTTACTGGCTTAAATAAGAAGAAAGTTTCAGAGTTGGAAGATGAAAGATGGAGGGAGTTAAACCTTGCCGAGGACGCGGACCCTTGACTCATGGTCGGACGTCCACAGTTTCAAAAAAAAAGTTCACATCTCAACTTCCTCACAGGAACTGGCCATTCCAGCAAAAGCTTAGAACTTTTAAGAAGGATCTGAGATCAGTGACTTGTTCTCCTCCTTAAGACATAGAAAAAATATACCAACTTAGTAAGATCATTCACATATTAAGAATATACTGTTCATATGAATATAATAACAGGTGATGCTTTGATTCATCATATGAAGAAGTGATCAACATTCTAACAGCATAAACCATGATCAATACAGTATATTGAAGTTATTGTGTTGATTAATTCTGAATTAACACAAATTAAAGAAAGTCTCTTCTGATTTGTGTCTCTTGATTCAACTAAACTGGAATAAAACAGTCATTTTGTCCTTCACTGTAGGTTTTCAGAGAAAAAGAGATTCACTTGAGAGCTTCAGTGAAAAGGTGAATTCAGGTGTTTTCACCGACAGTTCAGAGACCAGGTCTGTTCCACTACATGTGTGTTTTGATAATTATGTATGGTACTGTGTTAGGATAGGCTAAGTGCTTGGTAAAATACAGTACTGTACATACAAGGTGAAGTATTTACGTATGTTCCGACTTACGTCGAAATTCGGTTACGACGCAGCGCAGGAACGGAACTACGTCGTAAGTCATGGACTACCTGTATAATTTGTTCTGTAGGGGCTGCAGTAGTTTGGTGGTCTTGTAATTCTGAGGTTGCGGCTTCAAGCCCAGATTGTGTCAAGAAGAGCATCTGGAGTAAAACAAACTGACACATCTTTCTTGTGTGTTCGCTCACTGCATGTGGTGACCCCTGAAGAAGGGAGCAGCCGAAAGAAACACTATATAATTTGTTCAATAATATAGCTTCCTGTCAGACACAATATGATCAACACTCTTGAGTTTATTAAATCACATGAAAACGAGGAGATGTTTTTCCGATCTGATTTAATTTGTGTTCCTCCTGTTACATAACCCCTCAGCCTGGTGAATAAACCCAGTGCTACCTCCTCAGGAGCCGCCTGAATACCAACGACAGCTCTTTTTTTCTGGGTTTCTGTCTGCGGTCGCAGCCCTTAGCTTCAGTTAGATTACAAACAGACACAGTATCAGCCTGGCTATCAAGATGTTCCAGCCTTGAACAGCTGCTGATCCTGAAATGCCCCGCAGAAACAATTGTTTGTCTCATTGTATCCCTGTGATGGACTTGTGACCCACCCTGGATGTGCCCCGCCTCTCACACAGTGACTGCTGGATATGGGCACCAGTGACCCCTGTGACCCAAAAAGGAAGACGCAGGTAAAAGATAATGGATAAATGGTTGGACGTATCCTTCCGTTCTGCTTTTGGAAACTCTAGGAACCACAAGTAAGCCTGCAGTCTGATAGCAAAGTGCTCTGTTAGGAAAATATGGAACAATAATAATTGACTAAGAGATGGAGCTACGTTGTTGAGGTCTTTGTAGGTTAGAAGTAAGATTTTGAATTCAATTCTGAATTAGATGGAGGCTTAAAAGAGAGATGTGCATCGACAAAAATTCCCAAGTATTTGCAAGAATCCACAAACTCAATAGAAACACCATTCGTAAATAAGGTGGATAAGGAAGGACTTATGGTACCGACTTCCAGTTTGAAAAAGCATCCCTTTGGTTTTATCAGCATTTAGCACCAGTTTGAGACAGAACAAAATCTGACTGGATGATGTCGAATGCAGACTGTAAAAGCTGGAAAACCTTCGCAACTGTTTTAGCTCTACATTAAACAACTGTGTCATCGGCATAGAAATGTAAGGATGCATCACGAGTGACATTATACTTATGTAGATTGTAAAGAGGGTGGGTCTTAAGACTGCACTTTGTTGTACACCATTGTTGACAGTTAGATAGCTGGAAGAAGTACAATGGTGTGGTCTGAGAAACCAATGTCTGAGAGCTTTATCACATAAGATGTCATGGTACAGTGTCAGAAACTTTAGACAGTTCTAAGTGCAGCACAATACAGTAGTCCTAGCATCCAGTGCTTCGTCAACATAATTTTGTCAAGATAGACATTCCAAGCAAAACAAACAATGCAGAAGTCACTGGTAGTTGTTGGATTATTTGATCATTAAGTTTGGCACATACAGTACAGTATATTGTGCCAAAAATGCTCCGTCTTGAAAAACACCATGGTAAATGGAATAAAATTTGGTACTGTATTTTCCGGAATATAGGTCGCAGTTTTTTTTGTGTGCCTAATTTGCATGCCCTGCGACCTATAGAGAGGTGAGACCTGTTTATGGATTTTTTCCCCCATGTTTTTAGACCCATTTTTGGCTCAGATATGACCGTTTTTCATTTTGGCAAAAAATGGTGCAGTACCACTTTTGGCCGCTAGGGGCGCATGGAAGTACCAGTTTCGGCCACTAGGGGCGCAGGCAGTACCAGTTTCGGCCGCTATGGGCACTAAAGACCTCTAGTCTGTTTACCGATACATGCAGACGTAGGTGCCTGGAGGCGTTACCTGTTTGTGTATTGAGGATAAAAACCCATCACCCAAGCAACATCTCTGAGAGTGAGTGGAAGAATACAGAGCAAAGACGAAGGACAACAGAGAAAACTACAGAAGAACCATGCCGCCCAAGAGAAGGTCTTACACCGCCGACTTCAAGCTCCAGGTAAATTCAGCTGTCGCTGCAAAGCGGAAATGCTCTGTGGGTGCGCGCTTCGTGTTGTTTACGTTTTAAATTCAGCTGATTTGTAATCATTTATTAACAAAAGTTAAACAGAGACACATTCTTACAATAATGTCAGCTAACAAATATATCTTTTTAGGTGTTTCTGTTCTTAAATTTTAACGAAACGCAGGGTTTCTGCCCGCTGCGCTCGCACGTATTGTTTCATCAGACGTAGCGAAACAAATTTTTTAATCCAGCTCATTTCACAATTATGTTCATTTATTAAGGAAAAGTTAAGCTCAGACACATATTTCCTATAATTTTTTATCAAACAAATAATTGTTTTTAAGTGTTAATCTTCTTAAAGCCTTGCTGTGCGCTCCTGTGGCAGACATTTGCAGCAGAGCTAAACACTCGGCCCACATTTCCGGGTTGTCTCAGCGGTGACGCGTCACATCAGCGGTGGATGACGCGTTACGTCGGCGGTGACGTAGGTGCGATCTATATAAAGTTTGCGACCCGTTTATGGATTTTTCCAAATTTTTGGCAAAAATTGGACAAAGCGATCTATATAACGGTGCAACCTATATTCCGGAAAATACGGTACATTAATAACACCTCATGAATGGTGCTGGTCAGGGATGACATCATGAGTAATGTGGGAAACCCCGAATGTCAAGCAAACAATGCGCCAGACGGCATGAAGAGCAATTCTTATAAATTCAAGCTGCTCTTTCTAACTATCAATGGATGGATGTTTCCACAGAGTCCAGCTTCAGTTTTCCTTCCTCTTCATCGGTTGTACTTAATATGACTCACACTGAAGTAATCACAGACACAAACACTTTGGTTCAGTACTTTATCATCCCTTTACAAGCATTATGGGAGGGCTTTCGGTTCTCATCTGTAAATCAGACTCAATCAGGCGTTTGGGACTTCAAGCTGCAGATTTGCACGTTTGTTTTTGTGCGTTTCCTGTCGTGTGCTTTGGAGGATCTGCTCAGCAGACGTGAAGCCAAGGAACCACTCCCCCCAGGTGTTTCTCTGTTTGAATCTGTTGACTGGACGGTGACTGGCTCTCCGCCCTGTCTGCAGGAATTCAAAACCTGGATTTACGACGTGATAAATTCTTTAGATTCGTCCAGTCGAAGGATAAGGATCAGCGATAGTGTCAGCAAAAACCTGTTTCCAACACTTTTAGGAATATTTAAAGAAACGTATCTCATGCGGGGGTTAATTCAAAACTGCGTAACGACTCCATAAAGCAGTCTGAAAGTTGTGAATTTACGTGTTGCTGTGTCGCATTAATGCAAACCTGACGTACATATGTTCAGACCATCAGTGTGCACCTGAACATCTGGCAGCAGGAGTTTGTTTGCAACACATGACTGCATCGCAGAACCCCCTGAAGACCCCCCTGACTTCTTTTCCACCCAAAACACAGCTGATTGATGGCTCCCAGATGAAGAGCCAACTCTGTTATTGTCCCTCCAACAGAGCAGGGATTGGATATTTGTCCTGCTGTTTTCATCAAAGGGGACAGTGTTTATGTGCAGACAACACGTAACCTGTGACGCTGGAGTGAA
Source organism: Garcialebias charrua (assembly GCA_038048925.1). Lineage (NCBI taxonomy): Eukaryota > Metazoa > Chordata > Actinopteri > Cyprinodontiformes > Rivulidae > Garcialebias > Garcialebias charrua. The sequence continues at coordinate 19,335 of JBBPBX010017158.1, read as the reverse complement.
TAAAACCCAGAGCTGAAGGCTGGAAGTCGTCACATGAACGTGATTCATGAGACGTGGATCTGAAATAACCCAGTTCAAGATGGTCTCAGTATAAACCTGAAGGGCGATATGGATTCCCTCAAAGGAATCCAAGGCTTTTAATGTTTCTTAGCACACAAAATTATTCAGAACTCATAATTTTTGAGTTGTGCAGATTAATCTGCTCAGATTCACAATGTTGTTTGTGATTTTTAATCTTAAAGATGGATGTAAACTCAACCTACTGTCAGTTCAGTTCAGTTTGTTTATATAGTGCCAGGTCACAACACAAGTCGTCTCAGGGCACTGGACGAAAACACTCAAATACATTATAAATAGTAAAGTTATCGTTCTAAGGACGGAAGGAAGCCAGCAGACGCGCTGAGTTTTCATTTCGTCGCAGTCTCCCATCCAGAGCAAGCACAAAGGCAACAGTGGAAAGGAAAAACTCCCTTACAACAGGAAGAAACCTCCAGCAGAAACAGGCTCAGGACGAGCGACCATCTGATTTGAGAGGACAGGAAGGAGGAACAGACACAGAATGGAGGTGAGCAGGTCCCTCACTAAGGAAAGATAAAAAGAAAAGCCCGTGTTAAGATAGAAACTATTACAAATACTAATATTAATTTTTAACTAATTATTTGGTGAATTTAGGTCAATTTCTCGTCCAGTAGTCTAAGCCTATAACAGCATAACTGAAGGATGGGTCAGGAAACCCAAGCCGACCCTAACTGTAGGATTTATCTAAAAGAAAAGGCTTGAACCTCATTTTAAAACCAGTTACGCCAAAAATACACTACACGCATTACGGCTCCGCCCCGCTCCGGTCCGACCTCCGCAGCAAATACGCACCCATTATAATCAATGACAGAATTTACACTGGCTCCGCACGGCGGCGGCGAGCAGCGGAGAGCGGACGGCAGTCCGTCAAAATTAGAAATTTTTCTATTTCTGCCGGATGCCGGAGCTGTGCCGGAGTCAACTTTTGAAGATTACGTCGCACCAACAGGAAAAGGAACGAGCACAACTTCCGTATTTACAAAATAAAATCACCACGGGCGGACTAATCCTAGCTCTATACGGATTTATTTGTACAAAAATGCTGTCAAACTATCATTTATGACTACGCCTACAAACGCAATACAATAAATAAATAAATAAATAAAGTATTTTATTCTGAAATGTAATACATCACTTCCTGTTGCTCAAACCATGTCCTGTCGCTCATTTACGAGAGAAGATCAAGGCAGCAGTCTCTACTGTTGTTCTCCTTCTTCCACCGAATGAATTGTTTTGTTCTGACTTACTTATTTATCACTTGATTTATCGCGTGATCTCGCAATTCCCGCGCATGCGTCTCGGAGCAGCGCATCCATGCGGACCTGAGCTGAGGAAGTGGAAATTGGACTCGCACAGCTGCGACCTGCGGGGCGGAGCCGCAAGTAGTGTATTTTTGGCGTTAGTGTGTCAGCCTCATGGACAGAAACTGGAAATTGGTTCCACAAGAGAGGAGCTGATAACCGGAAGATCTTCCTCCCATTCTGCTTTTGGAAACTCTAGGAACCACAAGCAAACCTGCAGAGAAAAGTGCTCTTATAGGAAAATATGGAACAATAAGATCTGTAATATAAGATGCAGCTAGGTTGTTGAGAGCTTTGTAGGTTAGAAGTAAGATTTTGAACTCAATTCTAGATTTGACAGGGAGCCAGTGGAGAGAAGCTAAAACTGGAGAGATATGATCTCTCCCACTAACTCCAGTTAAGACTCTGGCGGCAGCCTTTTTGATTAACTGAAGACTTTTTAAAAGAAGTATGGACACCCAGATAATAAACCATTGCAATAATCCAGTCTAGATGTGACAAATGCATGAACCAGTTTTTCTGCATCAATTTTAGACAATATATTTCTAATTTTAGTGATATTACGCAGGTTTTCTATAATTATTGTTATTATTTCTTTGGTTTTTAGCAGGTCGCTTTTGTAAATGAGTCCACGAGGCTCAATGAGATTTACCTGACTAAATAAAGGTTGAATGAATTAATGAATTCTAATAATAATAATAGACATTCTGTTATGCAATTTCTTTATCAGAAGCTATGAATACTGACTCTCGTTGATTGCCATGATGGACTTGTGACCTGGGTGTACCCCGCCTCTTGCACAGTGACTGCTGGACGTGGGCACTGGTGACACCCGTGACCCAAAAAGGAAGAAGCGGGTAAAAGATGATGGATAGATATATGGAGAGCAGGTGTGTCTAGTGAAGGTTCTTCAGGTGAAATCCATGTGTGTTGGCAGCAACTGCCAGCTCTTTGTCATTGTGTGGTTTAGCCCCTGAAACACTTGCACTCATCAACTGTTCACTACAATGAATCCATTTTATGGCATTTAAATCAATTCAAGTCAATTCAATGTATTTATATAGCACCAACCAAGTAACACATACAATTTCAATAAGTAACATTATTTATAAAAGGAAGCCAGCAGATTGTGTTGAGTCTTCATTTAATCACAGTCTCCCATCCTGAGCAAGCACAAAGGCAACAGTGGAAAGGAAAAACTCCCACACAACAACAACAACGACGACGACGACGACGACGACAACAACAACAACAACAACAACAACAACAACAACAGCAACAGAACCAGGCTCAGGACAAGCAGCCATCTGCTTCAATCGGCTGCGGTGGAGCAGAACAGGAAGGAGAAATGGACACAGAATGGCAGGTCCAGAATGAAGGCTGTCAGGGTTTCAGGCAGGACAGAACCCAGTTTTGCATTTTATAAAAAATAAATAATTTTAATAATAATAATAATAAATCAAAAAGGCTGACAGGGCAGCAAACTCACAAAACCAGGGAACAGGATTCAGGACAGACTGGCAGGATCAGACAGGACATACCCAACGCCGACATGAGGACAAGACTCACAGACAAAATATATACAGATAGTCCTCGACTTACGACGGCCTCAAATTACGACGTTTCGGGGTTACGACACGCATCTCCATTAAAAAATATATATATTGAATTTTTTTATTTTGAAGCCGATTTACGCAGTTTCCCGTTTCCCGTTTTTTGCTAGCTGTGGAGGCTACAGCTGCCTGTACTCTCTAAAAAAGCTAAGTCTGGTCCTCTGGACATTCAAAAAACTAAACAAAACTTGTTGGAGCAAGCAGGACACGCAACAGCTGTGGAAAAGTAGCTGTTTTATGGACGGCGGTTTTACAACGTAAACGAATGGAGAATCCAGAGGAGGGAGAAACGGAGGAAATGGCTTCACCAGCAGTCCAGAGTAGGAAATTTGCTATTTTTTCACTTCATTATGGCTCTGAAATGTATGTGTTTTTGATAATTATGTAGGGTACTGTGTTAGGATAGGCTAAGTGCTTGGTAAAATACAGTCTGTACGTATAAGGTGCAGTTTGGACGTATGTTTCGAGTTACGCCGAAATTCGCTTTACGATGCCACGTAAGAACGGAACTCAGTCGTAAGTCGGGGACTACCTGTATACACAGAAAAGACAGGACGTGATTACCAACACCTGGGAACACAAGGAGGGGATGCCCACTAGATGGTGCCACCCCTACTGTGGTGAGCAGGTCTTTCTATAGGAGGAAAGATTAAACAAACAAACAAAAACACCTGTTAAGAAAGAAACAATTAAAATATGAACTATTCATTTGTAACTATTCATCTGATGAAATTAGATCAAATTGTCCTCCAGCAGTCTAAGCCCATAGCAGCATAACTAAGGGATAGCTCAGGAAACCCAAACCAACACTAACTATAGGATTTATCAAAAAGGGAAGTCTTAAAACTGGACAATGTGTCAGCCTCACGGACAGAAACTAGAAGTTGGTTCCACAAGAGAGAAGCCTGATAACTGGAAGATCTTCCTCCCATTCTGCTTTTGAAAACTCTAGCACAAGTAAACCTGCAGTCTGAGAGCAAAGTGCTCTGTTAGGAAAATATGGATCAATAATATAAAATGGAACAAAGTCAAAATATATTAAATGAAGTATAGCAACTAATTTTTTTACTGATGATGTATTTTTCTGAATACCTGCTCATGTTTTAATCAGTGAACGAGACCCAGTTGTCTCAAGGAGGGATAAGTAAATCAAATACCAACATGTGGATGTTGTTTGTTTTGACTGCGCTCACAGACGCTGCTGGCAGGGTCATGTTGGAGTCCAACTTTAGCTGCTCGATGTCACAATTCACATGTTTGGTTTTACCTCTGAAGTAGCCGGGTCAGGAAGGTCAGCTGGTCTGACGATCCAGGGGTCATAGAATGAACACGCTCAGTTTGCCGCTTGTAAGTTGTCATCAGCAGCTGATGAAAACAAACAGCCGTAAACACCAAATCATCTCTTAAAACAAACAAATACGGCATCATTAAAATGGCCAAAAGTGTCTTGCAAAGAATAAATTAGATTTTTTTTCCCTCTAGAATATGATCTGTTTCGTACACCAGTGGTTTTTATTTGAACAAAGGGATTTTAAAAGTGTAATCATCCATTTATTTATTTATTTATGGTTTATTGCTCTTTTATTTAAACAGCATCGCCAACAACCTGTTTTTTTTTTTTTACAATCTCGATAAAATAAACTGCGCCTCTTCTGTATGATTTACCAAGTCACTGATTTGTTTCAGTTTTCTACTCTTGAGTTGGTCTTTGCAGCTCAAATATCTTCATTAGAATCACACGTTTGATTGTTAATCTCCTTCTTGATTTGATTCATTATCTGTGTTTGATGATTTTCACGTGAAATAATTAAAACGTGATGATTTTGTGCACCATGTGCAGATGGGATTTTGTCAACGGAACCATAATATCAATCAAACCTTTTTATTTTGTGCACAGAAGAAAACACAACACAGGCACTGTTATTATCTTGATTGAATAATTACTGTTGGCTATTTCCTCATTTTCTTTTGCTCTGTTCCACCCAAATAAATAAATAAAATAAATCATCTGTAGAACAGTGACGTGAAAAAGCCAACAACTTTAATTTTGGGTGTCCAAATACTTTTTAAAACGTCTTCAGTTGATCCAAAATGCTGCTGTCAGAGTCTTAACTGGAGTTAGTGGGAGAGCTCATATCTCTCCAGTTTTAGCTTCTCTCCACTGGCTCCCTGTCACCCCCAGAATTTAATTCAAAATCTTACTTCCAACCTACAAAGCTCTCAACAACCTAGCTCCATTTTATATTACAGATCTTGTTCCATATTTTCCCAACAGAGCACTTCACTTTCAGACTGCAGGTTTACTTGTGGTTCCTGGAGTTTCCAAAAGCAGAATGGGAGGAAGATCTTCCAGTTATCAGGCTCCTCTCTTGTGGAACCAACTTCCAGTTTCTGTCCGTGAGGCTGACACATTGTCCAGTTTGAAAACTTTCTTTTTTGATAAATCCTGTATTTAATGTTGGATTGTTAAGCTGCCACTGGCTTAGACTACTAGAGGACAAGTTGACCTCATTTCCTTGAATGAATTGTTAAAATTGAATATTTTTCATTTGATACTACTGTATTTCTATCTTAATATGTGATTCTTGACCTGCCATTGTGTATCTGTTCTTCTCAAACCCAGCCGGTCGAAGCAGATGGCCGCTTGTCCTGAGCCTGGTTCTGTTAAAGGTTTCTTCCTTATGAGGAAGTTTTTCCTTTCCACTGTCGCCTTCATGCTTGTTCAAGATGAGAGTTTTGTGATGGAGTACTCAAAGCAGTCTGCTCCTCACATAAATAATGTTAAATTATTATTTTTATATATGAATGTTTCTGTCCAGTGCCCTGAGACAACTTCTGTTGTGACTTGGTGCTATATAAATAAACTGAATTGTATTTTATTACTTGTCAACTTCATCAGTGTTTTCATTTTCAAAACGGTTAGCTATCAGAAATGAAAAGAGTATAACATTAGCATTCCCAGTTTTGACCTTTTAAAATAGGTCAAGAGAGGGGGTGAAGGAAAATACACACGTTTAGATGTTCTATATGTTAATCTCATTTGAAACTGATACACAACTGTTATATGATTAATACACAAGTGCTTTATAATCAAGGTATTCACAACTGTTTTACAAATGTTTATGCAATTAAACAACATTATAATGCACACTTTTGGATCCAGCAAAGAGATGGTTAACATGCTCGGGAGAGATGCACTTTGCGTTTTGCTCTGGTCGACAGTCGACACAGGCTTTAAGGGGGATGGGCAGGACACACATGACTCAAACTCTTATACAGTAATGCTGAGCACTTATAAAACAAACACACACACTTGGTCACCAATTAGTGTAACTGGACATTAATTACAGGAATTTACATTAAAGATAATACACTAAACACATGGATCAGAGCTGTTCTGAGACTCTCAAACATGTAAAACGAAGGAGCTGACTTTTGCACCAGCCATAAATCTCCAGGGTCATAAAACTGATAAACAGGAGAGCTGCAGGACTCCTTATCAGTGCTCTGAGCCAATCAGAGACCAGAGAAGCTCAAACTGCATCTTCATAGTCCCAAAACATCTGAGATATCTTCAGCATTTCTTTGAGAACCTCATCGCGACAGGTCTGTGTAAAATGCTCACATTTCCTTGTGCACAAAGAATTGTTTATTTATGCTGTACCTCTGTTAACCTGTAACCTGTGTTGATCCAAATAAATCTTTATCTTTTTTACAAGAGAGACTGGTCATTTGAACACCGTCGAATATCACCTTCACCAGTAAAACCAAGAATTATGTAGGCTTTTTTTGTATTTATGTGTCTAAAACAATAACAGCAAATTAGAAAAAAAATCATCCTTACCTGCTAAAACTGAGTGAGAAAATTGTGGTAGCCAACATCAATTGACAGCAAAGGGACTTCAAATTTGAACGGTGGCGCTCAGGAGTCTTCTGATGAATAACCAGACAAATCCAGTTTAAACTGGTTCTTCTTTTGAAGCAGTTTTATTGCAGCTGATATTGCATTACTGCCCCCTTATGGTCTAGAGCGGTATCAAATTCACTAAACTAAATTGACTTGTGTTCACACAAACCAAAATTATTGTGTTAGGTTAACATGTGGCATAATCATGTTATCTTTACTAGAATTAATTAATTAAACACAACAAACACATTTTTTTATATGTTACCTTGAAATGAAATCTAAAAAAGCTAAGTCTGGTCCTCATTCAAAAAAATAAAACAAAACAAAGCAAAATAAATGTAGAAACGTTTCGTCTTTCGTCCGAAAGACTTCCTCAGTCTGAGAAGCTGTGTTCAGCTCAGTCTTATGGTGTGCTCACACCGAGCAGCGTTTTTACCTCCAAAGCTTCCAGCCTCCATGTAAAGTCAACGGTGGACGCACTTCCAGGCACCTCCTGGCGTCTGGCGTCAGGTCGCGTGCGTGTTGAGCGTGCTGAGTAGCGTTTTTTCGTGCACGTGAACCGGCTTCCACCTCCAAACCGAGCATTCAACATGTTGAAGATTTCGCGGTTCAAACTTTCAAACGCCGCTCAACTCCACCTGATTGGTTGGTGTGTCAACCAATCAGGGAGAGTCGGGGGGCAGAAGAGAGGGGGCAGTGGGAGAGTCCCTATGTGACGCGGAAACGAGGGTGCGCGCGCACTATGTGACGTATTGTTTGTCGGAAAAAAAAAGAAAAGACTCGCGAGCTCGTGGACTATGGAAGAGAAACTCATTGTAGCTGTGTGTTCGCGACAATTCCTTCACGACCAGTCAAGTCTGCTCGACAGAGACGGAAATAAACAGCTCCTCCTCGCCTGGCGGAGTGAGCAGGACTCCGTGCTGGACTCCGTGCGCAGGGCTCATACCGGTAAGCTCCTCCCACACACCCAACAGCTTCTTGGCGTCTGGCGTTCAGCTCTGGACATGTTGCATTCACAAGTGCGTCCACTTGCGTGCGTGAGGAGCTTTTTGGAGGTTCAAAACGCTGCTCGGTGTGACTGTACCATTATAAATAGCACCCTCCCACAGTGGATCAACCAGTTGGCTGATGACAGCCGAAACCAGCTGCTCACATGATCAAGGAGGACCATCAGCCTGACGACGGATCGTTAACACCCTGATGGTTGTTTGCTATTCACAGAGGGCTGAGTGATACTAGCAATAACAGCATTGTAAGTGGGGGACAGTTGACAGTCCTATTGTTGCCAACCTACATGGAGGAGGTAGAAAAGAGAGCTTTGACGTCCTTTTCAGGGAGACCACCAAGTCATTGGTTCAGGTATGTTGACGACACCTGGGTTAAAATTAAATCTCAGGAAGTCCAACATTTCACTGATGTTCTGTGGATAAATATATCAAGTTCACACGAGAAGATGTAAAAAATGGCAGGTTGGCTTTCTTGGACTGTGAGGTATGTTTCTGATAGAGGAAATTTGCAAACTGAGGTGCAGGGCCGGATTTAGGAAGATGGGGGCCCCTG
>JBBPBX010017157.1:0-45000 GCA_038048925.1 Garcialebias charrua | reverse complement strand
CCCGCTTCCGGTCAACCCCACACGCTTCCAGGTCTACCCCCCCCCCAACTGTTTGAAAAGGTAACGCTAAGGTAAGTTCTTTTTTTTTTTAAAGAGCGTGTTTATTGTGTTTTTTCTTTTTTGACTAAATGTTTTATTTATTCTTATGTTGTTCGGTTAACCCTTGTGTAGTATGTAATTTATTACGTTTTTAGTCATTGTAAAAACGTAATAAATCACATACACATACAAACATCAGTACATATATTTATATATGACTAAAAATGTAATAAGTCACATACAAACACAAACATATATACACATGTTTGTTTCTTGACCCCGTGGGAACCTTCCATTGACGTCCATTCATTCTTTTTAACCTTTATAACTTAACACTGACCATATACTCTAAAATTAACATCACAGGTACCTACCTGACCCTAAAACTAACTTAAACCATGGTCCTAAACCTAACCCCACACCTGTAACATGCATTTGGACTCCCCACAAGGCTGATTTTTTTGTGAAAATTGTCCCCACATTTTTAATGCTACTACAACACACCATCATTTCTTTTTTTAGGTTCTACATGGCGAGCCCAGTCATTAGGACTTACAATCCAGATGCGCCGGCTTATCGCCAACAGGCTGTGTTGACGGCCAGCAAAGAGGCCAGGCAATATCGGGAAAAAAAGATGAGGTTCACCAACCCACCTCCAGAGCTACTCAACCCTGCAACCGCCTTGGTCCATGCAGCGAAGGTCCTCACAGCTGAGGGTGTCTTTGTTCCATCAAAGCAGCAGTGCCTGGGGAAACTCGTGCTGCCATTTGGACAGTACTTGAATGCACCTTTCCACTGGCTTGTTGAAAATGATGTGGGTTACATGGTTTAGTAAGTGTTTATATTCATTTTTAGACCATAATTTGTTTATAAATAATACACACATAAATTCATTCATTCATTCAACCTTTATTTAGTCAGGTAAATCTTTTGAACCTCATGGGCTCATTTACGAAAGCGACCTGCTAAAACTAAAGAACAATGAACAGCAATGGTAGAATTTCCTTAAACAATAAACAAACAAACAATAAACAATAGAAAACAAAAGAGAGAGAAAAAAAAAATATATATATATATATATAATATATATATATATATATATATATATATATATATATTCCTTTTTTTAACAAAGTATCAAAAAACTAGCAAAACATTATAAGGTATATGTATAAAATCAAAGACAGGAACAAATCTGCATTGGTTTTTGCCAGGATTCCAACAGATTCTGAAAACCATTTAGAGAAGTCAAGGTCGAGAGCTTCAGATCTTTTTGTAAGATATTCCATGAAGCAGGAGCGGAGTAGGAGAAGGCCCTTTTTCCAAGTTCAGTCCTCACTGACGGAACACTGCAGGTAATCATGTCCTGAGAGCGCACGCTGTAGCTGCACTCACGCAAAGACATGTAGGAGAAATGTTTTAGCTACATGCTATTGGAGTTTATTACCAACATGTACAAACATGTACTTGTCAGTCATGTGGTTTAAATTTCCCTCGTGCTAACTTCAATTGAAATTTAAACAAAATTACAGCATTCTGGAGAAACACAGGTCTGAGATGTCCAACCCCCAGAAAAAAAGAGAAGTTGGGAACCAGTGGCTGAAGGAACTTCTCAGTGAGTACCGTATGCTGAGAGTTTCCCACAGATCTCCTTTCCTTGAGGCCAATATAGATAAGTGCATCTATGGCCAAAAAGGGTTTGAAGATCGAACATTCAAGGAGATGTGGGAACTCTACAGCCAATACTCCATGGCTAAGAAACACCCAGAGGACTTCAACCAGAGCCAGAGGGACATTATTCAGAAGGCCTGGAGCTCTGTAAGGAGGTGGCTGAACACACCGCTCACCCACATCACCATTATGATGATGAAGAGGTTCAGAAGATACATTCTTGAGAAGGAGCAAGTAAGTGTTAGGACAGAGAACAAATACACATGACGTTAAAGTCAAATAGATGATATTCTGAGGATAAACCTTCTTTTGTGGTTTCCAGAAATAAGTGGTCATAAATAATGTGATTTTTATTTAAACTTACATGGGATAGCTTTTCATTTTTATGCTGATGATTGCCAGATATTCATTCATTCAACCTTTATTTAGTCAGGTAAATCTTTTGAACCTCATGGGCTCATTTACGAAAGCGACCTGCTAAAACTAAAGAACAATGAACAGCAGTGGTAGAATTTCCTTAAACAATAAACAAACAAACAATAGAAAACAAAAAGAGAGAAAAAAAAAAAAGTTTTTTTTTTAAACAAAGTATCAAAAAACTAGCAAAACATTATAAGGTAGACGTATAAAATCAAAGACAGGAACAAATCTGCATTGGTTTTTGCCAGGATTCCAACAGATTCTGAAAACCATTTAGAGAAGTCAAGGTCGAGAGCTTCAGATCTTTTTGTAAGATATTCCATGAAGCAGGAGCAGAGTAGGAGAAGGCCCTTTTTCCAAGTTCAGTCCTCACTGACGGAACACTGCAGGTAATCATGTCCTGAGAGCGCACACTGTAGCTGCACTCACGCAAAGACATGTAGGAGGAGATGTATGAGGGCAGCAGACCAAGAAGTGATTTAAAGATGAAAATATATCTTCCCCTGGCTCAAAACAATACAGTACACTCCATCAACTCACACACTGCCTTAACGATGTTAAGGCATGGTTTTCTCTAAACTTCCTCAGTCTAAACGAGAACAAGACTGAAGTTATGATGTTTAGACTGAGTTGCTGTCCTTCTTCCAGCATAGACCTTGGCTCACTGTGTTTTTATCTCAAGGACTGTGTCACCAATCTGGGGGTGAAGTTTGAGTCTGATTTTAAATTTGATAAACAGATCAGCAGTGTTGTTCAGAAAAGTTTTTATCAGCTTCGACAAATTGCAAAAGTGAAACCAATCTTATCAAGACCTGACTTGGAAAAATTAATCCACGCTTTTATAACATCTCGTCTTGATTACTGTAATGCACTGTATGTAGGCATCAGCCAGACCTCTCTCGCCCGTCTGCAGCTCGTGCAGAATTCTGCTGCTCGCCTCTTAACTCAGACTCGTAGGCGTGAGCATATCACTCCCATCCTGGCGTCCCTTCACTGGCTCCCTGTGCATTACAGAATTCATTTTAAACTTTTGCTATTTGTTTTTAAATGCCTGAACAACCTTGCCCCGCTATATTTGTCTGAGCTACTTCAACCTTACTGCCCTCCTCTATCCCTACGATCAGCTGATCAGTTGCTGCTGACAGTCCCCAAAACTAGGCTGAAGCTCAGAGGTGACAGAGCATTTTCTGTCGTTGCTCCCAGGCTGTGGAACAACTTACCCTTGCGTGTCAGACAGGCCTCCTCTCTTCCTGTTTTTAAATCCCTTTTAAAAACACACTTTCACTCTTTGGCTTTTAAAACATGATCTTATTTTTATGGCATTTTAATACACTTGCAGAAAGACTGGTACATGTATTTTTTATTTTTTGTATGTTTTTTATCGTTTTAATTGACTTGTCTTTTATGTTATTGTACAGCACTTTGGTTAAGCTTATGGTTTTTGAAATGTGCTTTACAAATAAAGTTGATTGATTGATTGATTGATTTTCAGCAGCAAGAGGTGAGCGTCTCAGAAGGTGGCCCTTCTTCATGGACCGGTGATAATAATAATAATAATAATAATGAATTCCATTTATAATGCACTTTTCATTAATAAAAATCTCAAAGTGCTACAAATTGTAATAAAGCAAAGATCAAAATAAAACAAGTGATAAAATCAAATAAAATCAATAATAATATCGACTAAGATCAAGATAAAATCATGTGGATGCAGATTAGGCTTGCTTAAAAAATAAATAAAATAAAACAAGTAAAATCAATAAAATCAAGTAAAATCAATAATGATATCAGCTAAGATCAAAGATAAAATCATGTGGAGGCAGAATAGGCTTGCTTAAAAAGAAAGGTCTTTATGCTGCTTTTAAAGTCAACCAGTGACTGTGGAGCTCTCAGGTCATCAGGGAGGGAGTTCCACAGGCGGGGGGCAGCCACACAGAATGCTCGGTCTCCCATGGTCCTCAATTTGGTCCGAGGAATATAAAGGAAATTACTGTTCTGTGATCGTAGAGACCGGGTGGATGAATATGGTGCAAGAATGTCCTTTAGATAGTCAGGTGAAGTGCCGTGCAAGCATTGATGGGTAATGAGAGCAGTTTTGTATTGAATTCTGTAGGTGACAGGAAGCCAATGGAGGTTATGGAGAATGGGTGTAATATGTTCAAATTGGTGATGAGGCTGAGATGGTGACGGCATGCCAGTGTGTGGAAGGTAGATTATAGACACAGGCAGTTCATGAAAAAAATAATCAAACATGTAAATATTTAATATTTGAATCTTGGTTTGATAAATCTCTAGATTTGATCCTGTCCCAAAAGCCACAAGAACGTGAACCCACAGAGACCGTCAGTCCCTTAAAAATACTTTTTACACCTCTTTCCCTGCCCAAGCTTCCTGGATCCCCCAGACAGCTCACGTCCTCCACACAGCCTGGATCCTCCACACAACCCAAGCATACTCAGTCATTTAAACAGAAACCTGTCCCAAACAGGCAGCAGCCTGAAACTGTATGTGGGCCAACTCAGGGAGTGGACAACCCACTTGAAGCAATTTCAAGTGACACCCATGTAAGCAACATTTAAAACTAAAACAAACCATGATAATAATTTGCTTATATCCTGTCATGTCCTATAAAATTATTAAAGATAAACCATTGTTCTGTATGTTTTTGTGTTACAGGTGGAGTTAGAGGGCTGGGTGCGTTCGTGGGAAACCTCAAAAGGCATTCCTTCAGCTGACGTTTTGTGGCTGAAGGAGGACACAGAGCGAGGTCTGTTCACACCTGTCCAGATCTACAAGGACATCACTGGCGCCTGCAAGAGGAGATGGGTGTTTAAGTCGGACCGGATGTGGTTTTCCCCTCCAGAACCTCCAGGCTTTGTGGGAGGTGCTCTACCTAATGCACATCAGTTTTTCCGGAGTCGTGTCTTTGTGTGGCGCCCTGTTGGAGTCTGGAGATGTACCCTGAAGTGTCCTTGTGGCGATCAGTGCATTGGAAAGGGGCGCGACGTGTACCTGTACAAGTCTGGCTACCACACATCTGTAAGTCACTTCTCCAGTTTTATATTAAAACATTTATGAGTGTATAACAGTCATCTTTATTCCAACCTATGTTTTTCCATGATCTTTACTACAGGTACGTCACCAGTTGTTGACCGCCTCAACACCCGCTGTCACCAGCTGTTTGGAGAGAATGTGGAGAAGAATTTTCAGACTCCTGCCAATGTGCTCTCGGCTGATCTGTTCGGGCTAGAATATCTGGCCCCTTCTCTCTCAAGGACATTGTGCTGGATGGTCCGGGAGAGGAAGAGGAGGTGGTTCGACCTGAACAAGCGGAGGAGGATGAGGCTTATGAGAGCGATTGTTCGATTGCACCAGGGTAGACTCAACCTCTTGCAGGAGATTTCAGGACTGGAGTGTTATTCTCTTTTACAATGAATAACCCTCCAAAACTGAGCCTTAAACTATTGTGTTCTTGTGTTCTGGCAGAAGCAGAAGGAATCAAAGTACACCTTTTTGAGTTTCCACTAACACCACCTGTTGTGTTCAATTGTGATTCATACAGTGACTGATACATTCTTTATTTAGGTCCAACTGCAACAGTGTCTAGGGGTTCAGACGCATCAGGTGAATCAGAATCCTCAACAGTTAACGGTAAAGAAATTTAAATTCTATTACTGAAAAGAAATCTGATGCTTTAATGTTTTTAGGCTACATAAAATCATTTGTTTACTTTATTCTGATTGTTTACAGTCCTGGCAACCACACAACAGACATCCGTGGCCCTTCCATCACAACAGACATCCGTGGCCCTTCCATCACCGCTGTCATTTCTAGTGAAGGAAAAAGAGAGTGCAAAAAATAAAGTTGTTTAAAGGTTTGTTTACACTTACCCTTAAATATCGGTTTGTTGCATACATTGCAGTATCTGGATAATTTTCACAGCTACTTTATCTGTTGTCTAAAATTATACTTTAGCCATTAAGAAGGTGGCCCTTCTTCATGGACCGGTGATGAGGCTGAGATGGTGACGGCATGCCAGTGTGTGGAAGGTAGATTATAGACACAGGCAGTTCATGAAAAAAATAATCAAACATGTAAATATTTAATATTTGAATCTTGGTTTGATAAATCTCTAGATTTGATCTTGTCCCAAAAGCCACAAGAACGTGAACCCACAGAGACCGTCAGTCCCTTAAAAATACTTTTTACACCTTTTTACATATTGTTAAGTTTGCAGATGATACAGCTGTGGTGGGATGCATCACAGATAATGATGAATCCAGCTACAGACAGGAGGTGGAACATCTGGAGAGCTGGTGCAAAGAGAACAACCTTCACATGAATGTGAAGAAGACGAAGGAGATGATTGTGGACTTCAGAAGGAACAAACACACCCACACCCCACTGTATATAGGTGGATCTGCGGTGGAGGTGGTCTCCAGTTACAAGTACCTGGGTGTACACTTGAATGATAACCTCAGCTGGAGCAATAACACCACCAGCCTGATCAAGAAAGGTCATCAGAGACTCTACTTCCTCAGACGGCTGAGACGAGCCGGTCTGAGAAGCCCAGTCCTCACCTCGTTCTACAGGTGTGCAGTGGAGAGCGTCCTGTGCTCCAGCATCAACGTGTGGCATGGAGGCTGCACAGTTGCAGAGAGGAAAGCTCTGCAGAGAGTGGTGAAGGCTGCACAGAAGTCTGTGGGAGTCAGTCTCCCCACCATCACAGACATTTACACCTCCAGATGCAGAAAAAGAGCCACCTGCATCATGAAAGACCTCACTCACCCAGCACACTCACTCTTTGCACCACTCCCCTCGGGACGGAGGTTGAGGAGCATCAAATGTAGAACCACTAGACTGAGGAACAGCTTCTACCCTGAGGCTGTCAGACTCATGAATAAATAAATAATAAGAATAAACACTGCAAAATGTCACATCATACTGATACTGATCTGTTTCTTGTTGCTGCGTTCATCTGTGACCATCTGCTCATGTTCGTGCTGCTGTTTATAATGATGTTTTTCTACTACATTAGGGCTTAGTGTATTACTAGCTGATGTGATGTCTCTCTTAGTTAATCCTAGATGTTATTATTGTTTTTCTCTTGCATTTGTTGTTGGATGTAACTGGGACCCTGTGTACATAATCTCGTTTTCAACACATGTACTACATGCGGTGCAAATGACAATAAATTCTCTCTGACTCTGACTCTCTGACTCTGAAATAAGTAACTGAAAGATAACGCTCCTTTTCAGATTCCAGCACAAGTGCAGCTTCAAGCTCTGTACAGACAGCCCTTTCCTTTGAGGACAGTGCTGAAGATGGTAAGAACTGACTGCATCCGAAAAACAATTAATTTTTTTACTGAGTAGTTTGCTTAATTAACAGCATTTCCACGCTGTCTGTCAAATATTTTGTAAACAATGTGGCTAATATTTGGAACACAAACATTCTTTTTTTTTATGGAACCCTAATTCCATGTATTTTTATTTTTTAATGATAGTTCCCTCAGCTCAGCTGCCCTTTGCTGTCCCCTGCCTCAACCTGACCATGACATTAACAGCTGGAACTGTTCTCAGCACCAGAAACTGTGGATGAGGACAGAGCTGCAAGAATCCAGGAACTGTGGCACACTTTAACAGAAGGGAGTCAGTCAACCAGCATGTCTGTGACCACCATTGAGCCAGCCGTCATCAGTCCACATGCATCTGCTTGGTTCACCCCATTACACAGGATTCATTAGAGAAAATTGTGGAAGGCATTTTAAATCAGCAGCAGCAACAACAGCTTGTCTTTCTTGTGGACAGCCAGTCTTGTTATGAGACTGATGGTTCCTCCATTCAGTTTTTCTTCATGCACGGACCTGTTTGTTACTTCTACTGCTCAAAAAAGGTTCATGTTACTTATGCTGCTGAAGGACTTTCCAATCCAAGCATGTCCTTTGAGGAATTTGCTACCACAACTTTCTTTCTAAGCTAAAAATGTACAATGACCATTTTAATGGTTAAAAAATGGACAATGACATAAAATAGAAAACAAAAGACTGTGCCTCAACTATAGAGACTAGTATAATTATTTCAAAGTGTTTTTGGGTCAACAGGTCACATGTCTTGGAAGCTATTGAAGAAGAACGCTCATTTTTGACCATTTTAATGGTTAAAAAATGTACAATGACTTAAAATAGAAAACAAAAGACTGTGCCTCAACTATAGAGACTAGTATAATTATTTAAAAGGGTTTTTGGGTCAACAGGTCACATGTCTTGGAAGCTATTGAAGAAGAACGCTCATTTTTGACCATTTTAATGGTTAAAAAATGTACAATGATTTAAAATAGAAAACAAAAGACTGTGTCTCAACTATAGAGACTAGTATAATTATTTAAAAGTGTTTTTGGGTCAACAGGTCACATGTCTTGGAAGCTATTGAAGAAGAACGCTCATTTTTGACAATTTTAATGGTTAAAAAATGTACAATGACTTAAAATAGAAAACAAAAGACTGTGCCTCAACTATAGAGACTAGTATAATTATTTTAAAGTGTTTTTGGGTCAACAGGTCACATGTCTTGGAAGCTATTGAAGAAGAACGCTCATTTTTGACCATTTTAATGGTTAAAAAATGTACAATGACTTAAAATAGAAAACAAAAGACTGTGCCTCAACTATAGAGACTAGTATAATTATTTCAAAGTGTTTTTGGGTCAACAGGTCACATGTCTTGGAAGCTATTGAAGAAGAACGCTCATTTTTGACCATTTTAATGGTTAAAAAATGTACAATGACTTAAAATAGAAAACAAAAGACTGTGCCTCAACTATAGAGACTAGTATAATTATTTAAAAGTGTTTTTGGGTCAACAGGTCACATGTCTTGGAAGCTATTGAAGAAGAACGCTCATTTTTGACCATTTTAATGGTTAAAAAATGTACAATGATTTAAAATAGAAAACAAAAGACTGTGTCTCAACTATAGAGACTAGTATAATTATTTAAAAGTGTTTTTGGGTCAACAGGTCACATGTCTTGGAAGCTATTGAAGAAGAACGCTCATTTTTGACAATTTTAATGGTTAAAAAATGTACAATGACTTAAAATAGAAAACAAAAGACTGTGCCTCAATTAAAGAGAGTAGTAGAATTATTTCAAAGTGTTTTTGAGTCAACAGGTCACATGTCTTGGAAGCTATTGAAGAAAAACACTCATTTTTGACAATTTTAATGGTTAAAAAATGTACAATGACGTAAAATAGAAAACAAAAGACTGTGCCTCAACTATAGAGACTAGTATAATTATTTAAAAGTGTTTTTGGGTCAACAGGTCACATGTCTTGGAAGCTATTGAAGAAGAACGCTCATTTTTGACCATTTTAATGGTTAAAAAATGTACAATGACTTAAAATAGAAAACAAAAGACTGTGCCTCAACTATAGAGACTAGTATAATTATTTAAAAGTGTTTTTGGGTCAACAGGTCACATGTCTTGGAAGCTATTGAAGAAGAACGCTCATTTTTGACCATTTTAATGGTTAAAAAATGTACAATGACTTAAAATAGAAAACAAAAGACTGTGCCTCAACTATAGAGACTAGTATAATTATTTAAAAGGGTTTTTGGGTCAACAGGTCACATGTCTTGGAAGCTATTGAAGAAGAACGCTCATTTTTGACCATTTTAATGGTTAAAAAATGTACAATGATTTAAAATAGAAAACAAAAGACTGTGTCTCAACTATAGAGACTAGTATAATTATTTAAAAGTGTTTTTGGGTCAACAGGTCACATGTCTTGGAAGCTATTGAAGAAGAACGCTCATTTTTGACAATTTTAATGGTTAAAAAATGTACAATGACTTAAAATAGAAAACAAAAGACTGTGCCTCAATTAAAGAGAGTAGTAGAATTATTTCAAAGTGTTTTTGAGTCAACAGGTCACATGTCTTGGAAGCTATTGAAGAAAAACACTCATTTTTGACAATTTTAATGGTTAAAAAATGTACAATGACGTAAAATAGAAAACAAAAGACTGTGCCTCAACTATAGAGACTAGTATAATTATTTAAAAGTGTTTTTGGGTCAACAGGTCACATGTCTTGGAAGCTATTGAAGAAGAACGCTCATTTTTGACCATTTTAATGGTTAAAAAATGTACAATGACTTAAAATAGAAAACAAAAGACTGTGCCTCAACTATAGAGACTAGTATAATTATTTAAAAGTGTTTTTGGGTCAACAGGTCACATGTCTTGGAAGCTATTGAAGAAGAACGCTCATTTTTGACCATTTTAATGGTTAAAAAATGTACAATGATTTAAAATAGAAAACAAAAGACTGTGTCTCAACTATAGAGACTAGTATAATTATTTAAAAGTGTTTTTGGGTCAACAGGTTACATGTCTTGGAAGCTATTGAAGAAGAACGCTCATTTTTGACAATTTTAATGGTTAAAAAATGTACAATGACGTAAAATAGAAAACAAAAGACTGTGCCTCAATTAAAGAGAGTATAAGAATTATTTAAAAGTGTTTTTGGGTCAACAGGTCACATGGCCTGGAAGCTATTGAAGAAAAACGCTCATTTTTGACCATTTTAATGGTTAAAAAATGTACAATGACGTAAAATAGAAAACAAAAGACTGTGCCTCAACTATAGAGACTAGTATAATTATTTCAAAGTGTTTTTGAGTCAACAGGTCACCTGACTTTTTTGCTATTGAGGAAAAACCCACAGATTTATGAAAATTAAATTGTTAAAAATTACAAAATGCATAAAAATGAAAAACAAAAAGCTGTGCCTCATAGGCCTGGTCTTGGAGAGTAGTTTGATGTAAGTTTTGTGTGGGTGGCTCTAAAGACCTGAACGGCATTGAGCAAAAACAGTGATTTCTGAATTAATAAATTGTTAAAAATTACAAAATGCATAAAAATGAAAAACAAAAAGCTGTGCCTCATAGGCCTGGTCTTGGAGAGTAGTTTGATGTAAGTTTTGTGTGGGTGGCTCTAAAGACCTGAACGGCATTGAGCAAAAACAGTGATTTCTGAATTAATAAATTGTTAAAAATTACAAAATGCATAAAAATGAAAAACAAAAAGCTGTGCCTCATAGGCCTGGACTTGGAGAGTAGTTTGATGTAAGTTTTGTGTGGGTGGCTCTAAAGACCTGAACGGCATTGAGCAAAAACAGTGATTTCTGAATTAATAAATTGTTAAAAATTACAAAATGCATAAAAATGAAAAACAAAAAGCTGTGCCTCATAGGCCTGGACTTGGAGAGTAGTTTGATGTAAGTTTTGTGTGGGTGGCTCTAAAGACCTGAACGGTATTGAGCAAAAACAGTGATTTCTGAATTAATAAATTGTTAAAAATTACAAAATGCATAAAAATGAAAAACAAAAAGCTGTGCCTCATAGGCCTGGACTTGGAGAGTAGTTTGATGTAAGTTTTGTGTGGGTGGCTCTAAAGACCTGAACGGCATTGAGCAAAAACAGTGATTTCTGAATTAATAAATTGTTAAAAATTACAAAATGCATAAAAATGAAAAACAAAAAGCTGTGCCTCATAGGCCTGGACTTGGAGAGTAGTTTGATGTAAGTTTTGTGTGGGTGGCTCTAAAGACCTGAACGGCATTGAGCAAAAACAGTGATTTCTGAATTAATAAATTGTTAAAAATTACAAAATGCATAAAAATGAAAAATAAAAAGCTGTGCCTCATAGGCCTGGTCTTGGAGAGTAGTTTGATGTAAGTTTTGTGTGGGTGGCTCATAAGACCTGAACGGCATTGAGCAAAAACAGTGATTTCTGAATTAATAAATTGTTAAAAATTACAAAATGCATAAAAATGAAAAACAAAAAGCTGTGCCTCATAGGTCTGGTCTTGGAGAGTAGTTTGATGTAAGACTTGTGTGGGTGGCTCTAAAGACCTGAACGGTATTGAGCAAAAACAGTGATTTCTGAATTAATAAATTGTTAAAAATTACAAAATGCATAAAAATGAAAAACAAAAAGCTGTGCCTCATAGGCCTGGACTTGGAGAGTAGTTTGATGTAAGTTTTGTGTGGGTGGCTCTAAAGACCTGAACGGCATTGAGCAAAAACAGTGATTTCTGAATTAATAAATTGTTAAAAATTACAAAATGCATAAAAATGAAAAATAAAAAGCTGTGCCTCATAGGCCTGGTCTTGGAGAGTAGTTTGATGTAAGTTTTGTGTGGGTGTATGGCAGGCCGTTTGAAC
This sequence comes from Garcialebias charrua, assembly GCA_038048925.1. NCBI lineage: Eukaryota > Metazoa > Chordata > Actinopteri > Cyprinodontiformes > Rivulidae > Garcialebias > Garcialebias charrua. Next base: position 32,644 of record JBBPBX010017157.1, on the reverse strand, counting down.
ATTTAATAGCTTGACTGGATATCTATTTCAGATATCGCAAATACATTTCTTCCTAGTCAAAATGAACATTCCAGATATCTAAAACATCATTCTTCCTATCTAAAATGTTCATTTTAGATAGGAAGATTTTAATTCTTACTAGTACAAATGATGTCACTTTCCCCATTCATGTGTATTGGGCTTTTACTTCCAGATATCTAAAATAACATTCTTCCTATCTATAATAAACATTCTGGATGTCCACAAATGAATTATGACGAGGATGAACTCTAAATTCAGATCTCCATAATCCAGTTAATACTAGTCATAATGACCATTTCAGATATCATAAATGAAGAAGTCATTCTAGATATCCAGTTATCAATTCTTGACATCCAAAATGCATTTCTACTAGTATAAATCTAGTTAAAGATAGCAACTACTGATTATTTGACTAGTTAATGTGGAATTTCAGATATCTGAAATGTTAATAATGCCTATACAAATTACACTTATATATGGCAGGCCGTTTGAACATTTAATCAAAACCCACTCCTCTCTGTTATTCCATTTGTAGATCACTAAAACAACATTCTTCCTGGTCAAAATTAAATTCCTACTAGTCAGAACTGTAATTATATATATCTACAATTACATTTTTGCTAGCAGAAACTTACTTTCAGGATGTCATAAAATCAAATTGAACTATTAAGAATTAAGTTTCAGATATCTATCAATCTTTACAAATTACAAGTCGCCGTTTTAACATTTAATAGCTGGACTGGATATCTATTTCAGATATCTCAAATACATTTCTTCCTAGTCAAAATGAACATTCCAGATATCTAAAACATCATTCTTCCTATCTAAAATGTTAATTTTAGATAGGAAGATTTTAATTCTTACTAGTACAAATGATGTCACTTTCCCCATTCATGTGTATTGGGCTTTTACTTCCAGATATCTAAAATAACATTCTTCCTATCTATAATAAACATTCTGGATGTCTACAAATGAATTATGACGAGGATGAACTCTACATTCAGATCTCCATAATCCAGTTAATACTAGTCATAATGACCATTTCAGATATCATAAATGAAGAAGTCATTCTAGATATCCAGTTATCAATTCTTGACATCCAAAATGCATTTCTACTAGTATAAATCTAGTTAAAGATATCAACTACTGATTATTTGACTAGTTAATGTGGAATTTCAGATATCTGAAATGTTAATAATGCCTATACAAATTACACTTATAGATACTTAAAAATTATATTGTTGATCTCTGAAATGTTTTCTTCATTTTTGACATCTGAAATAAATAGTATAACCAGTAACAATTGGATTATAGAGATCTGAAGTTAATTTTTAGACATCCAGAATGTTAATTTTAGATAGGATAAATGTTATTTTAGATATCTGGAAGTAACATCCCAATGACGTCATTTTTACTAGTAAGAATTACATTCTTCCTCTCTGTGATGATCATTTTAGAGAGGAGAAATGTTGTTTTAGATATCTGGAAGTAACTTCCCAATGACGTCATTTTTACTAGTAAGAATTACATTCTTCCTATCTGTGATGATCATTTTAGAGAGGAGAAATGTTGTTTTAGATATCTGGAAGTAAAAGCCCAATACACATGAATGTGAAAAGTGATGTCATTTGTACTAGTAAGAATTACATTCTTCCTATCTGAAATGTTAATTTTAGATAGGAGAAATGTTGTTTTAGATATCTGGAAGTAACATCCCAATGACGTCATTTGTACTAGTAAGAACTCCATTCTTCCTATCTGAAATTATTATTTTAGAGAGGAGAAATGTTGTTTTAGATATCTGGAAGTAACATCCCAATGACGTCATTTTTACTAGTAAGAATTACATTCTTCCTATGGCAGGCCGTTTGAACATTTAATCAAAACCCACTCCTCTCTGTTATTCCATTTGTAGATCACTAAAACAACATTCTTCCTGGTCAAAATTAAATTCCTACTAGTCAGAACTGTAATTATATATATCTACAATTACATTTTTGCTAGCAGAAACTTACTTTCAGGATGTCATAAAATCAAATTGAACTATTAAGAATTAAGTTTCAGATATCTATCAATCTTTACAAATTACAAGTCGCCGTTTTAACATTTAATAGCTGGACTGGATATCTATTTCAGATATCTCAAATACATTTCTTCCTAGTCAAAATGAACATTCCAGATATCTAAAACATCATTCTTCCTATCTAAAATGTTAATTTTAGATAGGAAGATTTTAATTCTTACTAGTACAAATGATGTCACTTTCCCCATTCATGTGTATTGGGCTTTTACTTCCAGATATCTAAAATAACATTCTTCCTATCTATAATAAACATTCTGGATGTCTACAAATGAATTATGATGAGGATGAACTCTACATTCAGATCTCCATAATCCAGTTAATACTAGTCATAATGACCATTTCAGATATCATAAATGAAGAAGTCATTCTAGATATCCAGTTATCAATTCTTGACATCCAAAATGCATTTCTACTAGTATAAATCTAGTTAAAGATATCAACTACTGATTATTTGACTAGTTAATGTGGAATTTCAGATATCTGAAATGTTAATAATGCCTATACAAATTACACTTATAGATACTTAAAAATTATATTGTTGATCTCTGAAATGTTTTCTTCATTTTTGACATCTGAAATAAATAGTATAACCAGTAACAATTGGATTATAGAGATCTGAAGTTAATTTTTAGACATCCAGAATGTTAATTTTAGATAGGATAAATGTTATTTTAGATATCTGGAAGTAACATCCCAATGACGTCATTTTTACTAGTAAGAATTACATTCTTCCTCTCTGTGATGATCATTTTAGAGAGGAGAAATGTTGTTTTAGATATCTGGAAGTAACTTCCCAATGACGTCATTTTTACTAGTAAGAATTACATTCTTCCTATCTGTGATGATCATTTTAGAGAGGAGAAATGTTGTTTTAGATATCTGGAAGTAAAAGCCCAATACACATGAATGTGAAAAGTGATGTCATTTGTACTAGTAAGAATTACATTCTTCCTATCTGAAATGTTAATTTTAGATAGGAGAAATGTTGTTTTAGATATCTGGAAGTAACATCCCAATGACGTCATTTGTACTAGTAAGAACTCCATTCTTCCTATCTGAAATTATTATTTTAGAGAGGAGAAATGTTGTTTTAGATATCTGGAAGTAACATCCCAATGACGTCATTTTTACTAGTAAGAATTACATTCTTCCTATCTGTGATAATCATTTTAGAGAGGAGAAATGTTGTTTTAGATATCTGGAAGTAAAAGCCCAATACACATGAATGTGAAAAGTGATGTCATTTGTACTAGTAAGAATTACATTCTTCCTATCTGAAATGTTAATTTTAGATAGGAGAAATGTTGTTTTAGATATCTGGAAGTAACATCCCAATGACGTCATTTGTACTAGTAAGAACTCCATTCTTCCTATCTGAAATTATTATTTTAGAGAGGAGAAATGTTGTTTTAGATATCTGGAAGTAACGTCATTTTTACTAGTAAGAATTACATTCTTCCTATCTGTGATGATCATTTCAGAGAGGAGAAATGTTGTTTTAGATATCTGGAAGTAAAAGCCCAATACACATGAATGTGAAAAGTGATGTCATTTGTACTAGTAAGAATTACATTCTTCCTATCTGAAATGTTAATTTTAGATAGGAGAAACGTTGTTTTAGATATCTGGAAGTAACATCCCAATGACGTCATTTGTACTAGTAAGAACTCCATTCTTCCTATCTGAAATTATTATTTTAGAGAGGAGAAATGTTGTTTTAGATATCTGGAAGTAAAAGCCCACTGAAATTATTTGTACTAGTAAGAATGCGATTCTTCCTATCTGAAATGAACATTTCAGATAGGAAGAATTCAATTTAAGATGTCTGAAATACATATCCAGTTAAGCTAATATATGTTAAATCGGCCACTTAAAATATGTAATGATTTTTAGATATCTGAAACTTAGTTTTACTAGTACTAATTTGATTACAGATCACTGAAATGTTAATTCATACTGGCATAAATGTAATTGGTGATAGCTGTATTACAATTCTGACTAGGAATATTTTAATTGTGACTAGGTAGAATGTATTAGTGCTATCTATAATAGAAATGTGGCTAGTCAGCTTGCCTATTATATGTTAAAACGGAGCCCTATTATTCTGCTGAACGATAGTCAAAATATATTTGTAAGTATCTATAAGTATGGCAGGCCGTTTGAACATTTAATAGCTTGACTGGATATCTATTTCAGATATCGCAAATACATTTCTTCCTAGTCAAAATGAACATTCCAGATATCTAAAACATCATTCTTCCTATCTAAAATGTTCATTTTAGATAGGAAGATTTTAATTCTTACTAGTACAAATGATGTCACTTTCCCCATTCATGTGTATTGGGCTTTTACTTCCAGATATCTAAAATAACATTCTTCCTATCTATAATAAACATTCTGGATGTCCACAAATGAATTATGACGAGGATGAACTCTAAATTCAGATCTCCATAATCCAGTTAATACTAGTCATAATGACCATTTCAGATATCATAAATGAAGAAGTCATTCTAGATATCCAGTTATCAATTCTTGACATCCAAAATGCATTTCTACTAGTATAAATCTAGTTAAAGATAGCAACTACTGATTATTTGACTAGTTAATGTGGAATTTCAGATATCTGAAATGTTAATAATGCCTATACAAATTACACTTATAGATACTTACAAATATATTTTGACTATCGTTCAGCAGAATAATAGGGCTCCGTTTTAACATATAATAGGCAAGCTGACTAGCCACATTTCTATTATAGATAGCACTAATACATTCTACCTAGTCACAATTAAAATATTCCTAGTCAGAATTGTAATACAGCTATCACCAATTACATTTATGCCAGTATGAATTAACATTTCAGTGATCTGTAATCAAATTAGTACTAGTAAAACTAAGTTTCAGATATCTAAAAATCATTACATATTTTAAGTGGCCGATTTAACATATATTAGCTTAACTGGATATGTATTTCAGACATCTTAAATTGAATTCTTCCTATCTGAAATGTTCATTTCAGATAGGAAGAATCGCATTCTTACTAGTACAAATAATTTCAGTGGGCTTTTACTTCCAGATATCTAAAACAACATTTCTCCTCTCTAAAATAATAATTTCAGATAGGAAGAATGGAGTTCTTACTAGTACAAATGACGTCATTGGGATGTTACTTCCAGATATCTAAAACAACGTTTCTCCTATCTAAAATTAACATTTCAGATAGGAAGAATGTAATTCTTACTAGTACAAATGACATCACTTTTCACATTCATGTGTATTGGGCTTTTACTTCCAGATATCTAAAACAACATTTCTCCTCTCTGAAATGATCATCACAGATAGGAAGAATGTAATTCTTACTAGTAAAAATGACGTTACTTCCAGATATCTAAAACAACATTTCTCCTCTCTAAAATAATAATTTCAGATAGGAAGAATGGAGTTCTTACTAGTACAAATGACGTCATTGGGATGTTACTTCCAGATATCTAAAACAACATTTCTCCTATCTAAAATTAACATTTCAGATAGGAAGAATGTAATTCTTACTAGTACAAATGACATCACTTTTCACATTCATATGTATTGGGCTTTTACTTCCAGATATCTAAAACAACATTTCTCCTCTCTAAAATGATTATCACAGATAGGAAGAATATGGCAGGCCGTTTGAACATTTAATAGCTTGACTGGATATCTATTTCAGATATCTCACATACATTTCTTCCTAGTCAAAATGAACATTCCAGATATCTAAAACATCATTCTTCCTATCTAAAATGTTCATTTTAGATAGGAAGATTTTAATTCTTACTAGTACAAATGATGTCACTTTCCCCATTCATGTGTATTGGGCTTTTACTTCCAGATATCTAAAATAACATTCTTCCTATCTATAATAAACATTCTGGATGGCACAAATGAATTATGACGAGGATGAACTCTAAATTCAGATCTCCATAATCCAGTTAATACTAGTCATAATGACCATTTCAGATATCATAAATGAAGAAGTCATTCTAGATATCCAGTTATCAATTCTTGACATCCAAAATGCATTTCTACTAGTATAAATCTAGTTAAAGATAGCAACTACTGATTATTTGACTAGTTAATGTGGAATTTCAGATATCTGAAATGTTAATAATGCCTATACAAATTACACTTATAGATACTTACAAATATATTTTGACTATCGTTCAGCAGAATAATAGGGCTCCGTTTTAACATATAATAGGCAAGCTGACTAGCCACATTTCTATTATAGATAGCACTAATACATTCTACCTAGTCACAATTAAAATATTCCTAGTCAGAATTGTAATACAGCTATCACCAATTACATTTATGCCAGTATGAATTAACATTTCAGTGATCTGTAATCAAATTAGTACTAGTAAAACTAAGTTTCAGATATCTAAAAATCATTACATATTTTAAGTGGCCGATTTAACATATATTAGCTTAACTGGATATGTATTTCAGACATCTTAAATTGAATTCTTCCTATCTGAAATGTTCATTTCAGATAGGAAGAATCGCATTCTTACTAGTACAAATAATTTCAGTGGGCTTTTACTTCCAGATATCTAAAACAACATTTCTCCTCTCTAAAATAATAATTTCAGATAGGAAGAATGGAGTTCTTACTAGTACAAATGACGTCATTGGGATGTTACTTCCAGATATCTAAAACAACGTTTCTCCTATCTAAAATTAACATTTCAGATAGGAAGAATGTAATTCTTACTAGTACAAATGACATCACTTTTCACATTCATGTGTATTGGGCTTTTACTTCCAGATATCTAAAACAACATTTCTCCTCTCTGAAATGATCATCACAGATAGGAAGAATGTAATTCTTACTAGTAAAAATGACGTTACTTCCAGATATCTAAAACAACATTTCTCCTCTCTAAAATAATAATTTCAGATAGGAAGAATGGAGTTCTTACTAGTACAAATGACGTCATTGGGATGTTACTTCCAGATATCTAAAACAACATTTCTCCTATCTAAAATTAACATTTCAGATAGGAAGAATGTAATTCTTACTAGTACAAATGACATCACTTTTCACATTCATGTGTATTGGGCTTTTACTTCCAGATATCTAAAACAACATTTCTCCTCTCTAAAATGATTATCACAGATAGGAAGAATGTAATTCTTACTAGTAAAAATGACGTCATTGGGATGTTACTTCCAGATATCTAAAACAACATTTCTCCTCTCTAAAATAATAATTTCAGATAGGAAGAATGGAGTTCTTACTAGTACAAATGACGTCATTGGGATGTTACTTCCAGATATCTAAAACAACATTTCTCCTATCTAAAATTAACATTTCAGATAGGAAGAATGTAATTCTTACTAGTACAAATGACATCACTTTTCACATTCATGTGTATTGGGCTTTTACTTCCAGATATCTAAAACAACATTTCTCCTCTCTAAAATGATCATCACAGATAGGAAGAATGTAATTCTTACTAGTAAAAATGACGTCATTGGGAAGTTACTTCCAGATATCTAAAACAACATTTCTCCTCTCTAAAATGATCATCACAGAGAGGAAGAATGTAATTCTTACTAGTAAAAATGACGTCATTGGGATGTTACTTCCAGATATCTAAAATAACATTTATCCTATCTAAAATTAACATTCTGGATGTCTAAAAATTAACTTCAGATCTCTATAATCCAATTGTTACTGGTTATACTATTTATTTCAGATGTCAAAAATGAAGAAAACATTTCAGAGATCAACAATATAATTTTTAAGTATCTATAAGTGTAATTTGTATAGGCATTATTAACATTTCAGATATCTGAAATTCCACATTAACTAGTCAAATAATCAGTAGTTGATATCTTTAACTAGATTTATACTAGTAGAAATGCATTTTGGATGTCAAGAATTGATAACTGGATATCTAGAATGACTTCTTCATTTATGATATCTGAAATGGTCATTATGACTAGTATTAACTGGATTATGGAGATCTGAATGTAGAGTTCATCCTCATCATAATTCATTTGTAGACATCCAGAATGTTTATTATAGATAGGAAGAATGTTATTTTAGATATCTGGAAGTAAAAGCCCAATACACATGAATGGGGAAAGTGACATCATTTGTACTAGTAAGAATTAAAATCTTCCTATCTAAAATTAACATTTTAGATAGGAAGAATGATGTTTTAGATATCTGGAATGTTCATTTTGACTAGGAAGAAATGTATTTGAGATATCTGAAATAGATATCCAGTCCAGCTATTAAATGTTAAAACGGCGACTTGTAATTTGTAAAGATTGATAGATATCTGAAACTTAATTCTTAATAGTTCAATTTGATTTTATGACATCCTGAAAGTAAGTTTCTGCTAGCAAAAATGTAATTGTAGATATATATAATTACAGTTCTGACTAGTAGGAATTTAATTTTGACCAGGAAGAATGTTGTTTTAGTGATCTACAAATGGAATAACAGAGAGGAGTGGGTTTTGATTAAATGTTCAAACGGCCTGCCATAGGAAGAATGTAATTCTTACTAGTAAAAATGACGTCATTGGGATGTTACTTCCAGATATCTAAAACAACATTTCTCCTCTCTAAAATAATAATTTCAGATAGGAAGAATGGAGTTCTTACTAGTACAAATGACGTCATTGGGATGTTACTTCCAGATATCTAAAACAACATTTCTCCTATCTAAAATTAACATTTCAGATAGGAAGAATGTAATTCTTACTAGTACAAATGACATCACTTTTCACATTCATGTGTATTGGGCTTTTACTTCCAGATATCTAAAACAACATTTCTCCTCTCTAAAATGATCATCACAGATAGGAAGAATGTAATTCTTACTAGTAAAAATGACGTCATTGGGAAGTTACTTCCAGATATCTAAAACAACATTTCTCCTATGGCAAGCCCTTTTAACATTAAATCGGATTCAGGGCACTTCAATTCCAGATATCTGAAATTGAATTATGACTAGTCATAATAGCTATTTAAGATATCTTGAATTACATTCTGACTAGTCAAAATTCCTATTTGAGATATCTCTAATTACATTCTGACTAGTCAAAATGACGTCAGATTTTCCATTGAGTTGAATGGAGGCTTCAATTTAAGATATCTTGAAATGAATTTTGACTAGTCGTAAATACAATTCTAGATATCTCTAATTTAATTTTGACTAGTCATAATTAGCTTTCAAGATATCTCGATCTTAGTTCTGACTAGTCATAATTACAATTACAGATATCTTTAATTACGTCATCATTTAAGATATCTTAAATGTATTTATGACTAGTCAAAATGTATTTATGACTAGTCAAAATGTAATTCAAGATATCTTAAATAGCTATTATGACTAGTCATAAATCAATTTCAGATATCTAGAACTGTACTTATGACTAGTCAAAATTCCTTTTAAGATATCTTTAAATGAATTCAAGATATCTTAAATATTTTATCATGTAGACGGCGTTTCTATTTAAGATATCTAGAATTCACATTATGACTAGTCAGAATGACGTACGAGATATCTTGAATTATAATTTTGACTAGTCACAATGACACAGTTTTACGCAGGCGGAAATAGGTCCGCTAAATCTTGTCAGGAGGACCCATGTCAGGTCTGTCCAACACAACGCCTGCTGTGTTTTTAACACGGTTTGTACCAAGCAGCTCGTGCTCGACATGAATTAAAAACACGGATGATTTATTGTTTGCAACAAGAAGACTTTTTAAAACCGACGTCTTTTTCACTACAACAGGAAGTAGCAGACACACAGCTTTCAAGGTAAGAAAAAACGAAGCTAGCTTAGCGAGCTAACCGTTAGCTCCTGCTGCAACATACAAACAGCGTAAAAAAGCCCAATTTAATGTGATAAATTATTTGGAATATTTGAGACAGATATGGTATAAAAATGTATATTGTATTTTTTATGAGGTTCCATTAGTGCCAAAAATATGTTTGTGTCCATGTAATGTTCAAATGCTTTCTTCTTAACAGAAATAGAAATATCACTAAAGAGAACAAAGCTGCACTTTGCAGGTTTTGTTACTTTCCATCACTCTGTGTGTGTGTAGCGTGCTGTGTATACTCTATAAATGATGTGTTAAGTGAATCAATATATACAGTCTATATTACTTGTTATAGCAAGTATTTATATATATTAATGTGTGCTCAAAACAGTTCTGATCTGTTTTAGATCTCACTGGGTGTTGAAAAAGAAAAAGCTGATTTCTTAGATTATTTCTGTAGGTTTGCAGCTGATAAAGGAATTGTAACAACTTCTTTTTTTTTTTTTAAGCTGCCAAATGTTCCTCCTGCACTGGCCTGAACTCGAGATTTACAAAGATGACACAGACCAAGAACAAAGGTACCGGTAAATAAATAAAATAAGAGTGGAACACATTCTTTTCTGTTATATCATAAATGGTGGTATCAAAAATGCAGGCTCAACCACTATCAGTTACCGGTAGTAGTATTTGCAAGTTACGTAAAAATCTTAACTCTCACAAATCTGTCCCACAGTGTCCTACCAAATTGCTCATTTACATTTATTTATTTCTAAGTTTATTTGACATATTTTTATGTTGTAAGGGGATCCATCCTGAACCTGCAGCGAGGTGGTGGTGCAAAAGCCCAGAACTGTGGGGAAAAGATGTCTGCACTTCACGCTTTACAGAGCGAACATAACCTGAGTTAATGTTTGTATGCCTGTTTCTTTTGTCAAAACTTATTGTGATTATGTCACTCGTGTGTTTGTAGGACCACGTCCAGATCCCGACATCCTGGCATCGGGAGAAAAACTACACCGGCTCGAGTCTCAAACATTTATCGCTCCTGTCCTAGATGGTCTGTCAACTTTGGAGCTGGTACCATCCAGATGTGGGCCTGTACAAAGATGACACAGACCAAGAACAAAGGTAAATAAATAAAATAAGAGTGGAACACATCCTTTTCTGTTATATCACTCATTCAACCTTTATTTCATCAGGTTAATCTCATTGAGCCTCGAGGACTCATTTACAAGAGCGACCTGCTACAAACTAAAGAATGATGACAACAGTAACAGTAGACATTTCCTTAAACAATCAACAATAGACAAACATAAAAGAGAAATACAGATTTTTTTTTACAAAATTAAAAACAAAATATTTAACAAAAACATTATAAAATGGATGTAGAAAATCAGTAGCAGTAATCAGTAACAGGAACACGTCTGCATTGGTTTTTGCCAGGATTCCAACAGATTTTGAAAGCCATTTAGAGAAGTCAAGGTCGAGAGCTTCAGATCTTTTTGTAAGATGTTCCATGAAGGAGCAGAGTAGGAGAAGGTCCTTTTTCCAAGTTTATTTCTCACTGAGGGAACACTGCAGGTGATCATGTCCTGAGAGCGCACGCTGTAGCTGCACTCACGCAGAGACATGTAGGAGGAGATGTATGAGGGCAGCAGACCAAGAAGTGATTTAAAGATGAAAATGTACCAGTGGAAGACTGTGTGAGGTTAATGGTGTCCAGTTAACCAGTGAATACAGATCATAAATAAAGTTTTTTTTTTAACTCTCACAAATCTGTCCAACAGTGTCCTACCAAATTGTTCACCTGTCCCTTTATATTTATTTAAAAGTTTATTTGACATATTTTTATGTTGTAAGGGGATCCATCCTGAACCTGCCAGCAAGATGGTGGTGGTGGTGCGAAAGCCCAGAACTGTGGGGAAAAGATGTCTGCACTCCACGCTTTACAGAGCGTACACAGGTATAACCTCTGAGTTAATGTTTTTATGCCTGTTGCACCGTACGTTTCTTTTGTCAAAACTTATTGTGATTACCGGGTATGTCACTCGTGTGTTTGTAGGACCACGTCCAGATCCTGACATCCTGGCATCAGGAGGAAAACTACACCGGCTGGAGTCTCAAACACTTATTGCTCTTGTCGTAGATGGTCTGTCAACTTTGGAGCTGGTACCATCCAGATGTGGGCCTGTGCCACAGGGTGGACTGGTGTCTTACCAGTGCCCAACTGAGAAGTCCTGTGTAGCATCATTCTGCACCACATGGCTCCAGACTTCCCTGCTCTTCCTTCGATGATGTATAGTCTTCCCAACATGTGTTTTGTGCCCACACTCAGTCAGCTGCATCTTCAGTCTCTGCAAGTGTCACATGAAATACAGGCCAGAACCAGGGAGCAGTCCAGATGTTCTGCAGGGGTACAGCTTCGACAACCAAGGCTTACTGCCAGCTGTTTCTGTGTTGCTTACAGAGGAGGAGTCTGCTGCCACAGCACTGGCAGCTCAGATGGTCAGGGGGTACACTAAACAATAACTGTTGAACGGGTATGGCGTGATGAATTGATTGATGATTGGTTGATCAGATGAAGTCTAAACTGGACATGTTTTACTTTCAATGTGTTTATATCAATGCAGTATCATAAAATGTACAAATCACCTTTTTGTTCCTTTGTATTTCTAATATTCAGTCTCAAGCTGTGTGAATCACTGTAAATTAATTTAATACTGTAAATAGTTGTTACTCGTGAAAAATACAAAAACGTGCCAATTTCTTTAAAATGAAATTCCATAATTTGGGAAAAATATCTATAATCCACTATAAGTTTATAGTGTACAGTTATAAATTGTTAACTTAAATAGTTTTTTTTTGTTCTTACTAGATGTTGTAAATTATACTTGTTTTCCTTGCAATTCAACTCAATCAATCCACAAATAATAATAAAAAAACGTATACTGCTCAAGTGTGTTTTAATTGAAGAATGTTTAAAAATAATTCAAAACTTTTAAATAATAAAGTACATAACACTAGAACAGTTTACATACATGTGACAAGCTTGGATGTTATTTTTTATTTTATAAACTTACTTAAACGGCACCTTAGGATTTTCACCCAAGGACATAATTTATGCACAGAAAAGGCACTTGGGTTTGTTTACAAGTAAACAGGAGACTGTGTTCCAAGATACAATATACATTTTATTTACACTAAGTTAAAAACTAATTCTAATGGAGGCAATAATGATTCTTAAATATTCAGCCAAGGCTGAGGCTTTCCAGTGGTCAGTCAACTAAAAGATTTAATGATGGTTCAATGTAACAAGCAGAAATTCACCCACAAGCTGTGATGATGCACAAGATATGAGTGGAACAGAACCTACACAAGACTGAACTGCCTTCAACCTGGAACATAAATATGAAATTAAGTAAACAGAAATAAATATGTTTTCCTGATGCATGCTCAATAATCCAGGTAGGAAAATCTAAAGAAGTTAATTAAGTCATGTCCTCTGGACTCCCCCAGCCAATCTGCTCAGGTAAGACACAGTGACTCCAGCAGGCTGTAGTAAAGCATGGTAGGACAGATAAGGTTGTTTTCTTGCCCCTCAAGAACAACCAGGAACTGAACAAAAACAACAGATGAAACGGAGCCATTTTCCTCACTGTCTAATGCTAACACTTGTGACATTTTCTGACAATTTAGTCCAGAACAGCTAGCGCCACTGCAGCCACCCAAAATTGTGCAGGCATCTGTTTGAACAGCTAAGTGGCAGCCGCGGGTCCTACGCGTAATTTCTTAATAAAGATATCTAAAAACGTCATTATGACTAGTCATAATTACGTTTGAGATATCTTGAATTGTCATTATGGATGTCTGACACTTTAAATGACGAATCGGGTGACGTCATTTAAGATATCTTTAATTATATTTTGACTAGTCAAAATTCATTTTAAGATATCTTGAATTGCTATTATGACTAGTCAGAATGTAAATACAGATATCTTAAATTAACATTCTGACTAGTCAAAATGTAATTGTGACTAGTCAAAACTCCATTTTAGATATCTAGAATGTAATTACGGATAGTCAGACTTCACGATTTAATGTTAAAAGGGCTTGCCATAGGCCTCAAAGATTTAGAAGAATGTCCCCATTCCAGAAGTGTTACCTGGGGGTGTTAACAATTGTTGTTCATTTACATTAATTTGCCTTAACCCCAACCTCCAGCACTGACTGTCAACACAGACTCTGCCTAGGAAGGTGTGTAGAACTTCAGCTTTGCTGGCAAAATTCCTTTTGATCTTTTGAAAAAAACAAAAAACAATTGTATTTTATGTTATTGTGACATGTTTTACACAATAATAATGTTGATTGTTGATTGTTGGGTCACATAGTTATTGTTACAGCCCACCCCAAAAAAATAAGGGTCACATCTAAGGAGGACACAGAAACTGATTCAACTGGGTTCAAACATATTTTCATTACAGGTAACCCTCGACCTACGGTAACCCGGACCTACGAACGTATCATATTTAATAATTTAATAAAATTATGAAAAAAAAAAAAACTTTTTTTTGTTTGTGTTAAAATGTTATTGATTTCATGTGTACAGCACTTTGTAGCAGCTTTGGTTGTTTTAAAGGCTTCATAAATAATATTTTTAATAAAAATGATCATTTTTAATCATAATTGCGCAACTTCCGTTCGTTTCAGGAAATGCCGTGGGAGCCATGTTAGGTAGGTCTGTGGTCCCGGCAGCCGGCTGTGAGGACTGTGTTTTTTCCAGGATTGCCTCATGGATAAATTACTACTGTAGCTGGAATCGCTCTACCGGGCGCTGTCTGTCGTGGTGAAGAGAGAGCTGAGTCAAAAGGCAAAGCTCTGAATTTACCGATCGATCTACGTTCCCACCCTCATCTATAGTCAGGAGCTTTGGGTTGTGATCCGAAAGAACGAGATCTCAGATACAAGCGGCTGAAATGAGTTTTCTCCGCAGGGTGTCTGGACTCTCCCTTAGAGATAGGGTGAGAAGCTCAGTCATCCGGGAGGGACTCGGAGTAGAGCCGCTGCTTCTCCACATCGAGAGGAGCCAGTTGAGGTGGCTCGGGCATCTGGTTAGGATGCCTCCTGGACGCCTCCCTGGTGAGGTGTTCCGGGCATGTCCCACCGGGAGGAGACCCAGAGGAAGACCCAGGACACGCTGGAGGGACTATGTTTCTCGGCTGGCCTGGGAACGCCTTGGGATTCCCCCAGAGGAGCTGCTCCAAGTGGCTGGGGAGAGGGAAGTCTGGGCCTCCCTACTTAGGCTGCTACCCCCGCGACCCGACCCCGGATAAGCGGACGAAAATGGATGGATGGATGAATCGCTCTGTGAACTCTGTGGACATCTCAGCCTGGAGCAGCTTGCTGTGGCTGGTGACACTTTATAAAGTTGATGACACTGGAAAAGTTTGTATAATAGCTTAAGATGATGAGTAAACTCAGGAGATGCTTATGTTGCATCTGATGAGGTTAGAAAGGGGAATAACAAAAGAAAATAAGGCTTTACACACACCAAGCTCCTGCACAGACTTATTTTAGATGTCACACAAGGTTTTGGTGCTGGTCATGACCTTTGTGTCATCAGGGCAGAAAGGCCTTATCTTTGCATATACAGGTAGCCCCCTAGTTACGAACGAGTTAGGGAGATAAGAACGGTTCGCAGCTCGATTCCGCCGTAGCTAGGGGGTGAAATTAGCGTCCAGTTCGTAGGTCCTTATTCCGTTCGTAGGTCGTGGAAATACCGCTAACGGAGCGCGCACACATTTAAGCATGTACAGTAGTGTACTGTAATGTTAAACATTGCTATTCACATTTACAGAATAAATAAAAATATATTTTCTTACTTTGAGATGGTCAAAGCCGACATCTTAGGTTGCCATGCGTTGATTGTTGTCGGGCCGAGCAGCGCGGCGGCAGGCGAGCTAACCACGGCAGCTGCTCAAGGCCTGTGTTAGCTAGCTGGCTAGCTTCTGCTAGCCAGGCCATGAGCTGGTGTTGGAGCGGCGGCGCGATCGGCGATCAATCTGCAGCTGCTCTTCCAGCCTGAGACGTCCACTGAGCTCACAGAGCAGCTGCTCTTCCAGCCTGAGACGTCCACTGAGCTCACAGAGCAGCTGCTCTTCCAGCCTGAGACGTCCACAGAGCGATTCCAGCTAGTAATTAATCCATATGATGCGATCCTGGTCAGGCCAGCTCCCGGCAGCTAACCTAAAATGGCGTCCGGTGTTCTACATTAATTTGTGACCGGAGACCCCCGTGACTGAACCTAAAATGGCGTCCGGTGTTCTACATTAATTTGTGACCGTGTAAACTGAAGACCTACTTCCTGCTGCCCAAGATTGCTCAAAAATGATCAGAAATGATCATTTTTATCATAATTATTATTTATAAAGCCTTTAAAACAACCACAGCTGCAACAAAGTGATGTACACATGAAATTAAGAACATTTAAACACAAAAAAAAAAAAAAAAATTTAATACAGTAATTTCATATTTTTATTAAATATGATACGTTCGTAGGTCCCGTTGTTCGTAGGTCAATGGAGTCGTAAGTAGGGGGTTTGCTGTAGGTCTTTTTTATTAAGCTTTTGTGGGCTGGTCGGTTTCCATCCATCCATCCATCCATCCATCCATCTAAATAACGTATTTCAAAGAAAGAAAGATAAGATTTCTTGTTTCACCAAATATATATTAACATAAAAAAATAAATTCTAAAGATAATCTTACATAAAGATAAACAAAAACGTTTAAAATTATCTGGAAAAACAAGGCTATTTTAATTAAACACGATTCAGCTATTTTGTTCCTGATGACAGCCAGCTGACAGCACCATGAACTCCTGGGGGCAGCGAGGCTGATCCGTGGCCCCTACAAGCAGTGCGGTGCAGGGGGAGCCCCACACCCCCCGCAACGCACTGCTCCCAGGGACAGCATGATCCGCGCGGCACTAAAAAGCAGTGAGATTCAGACGGGGGCCAGTTCTCCCCGACGCACCACGCTGCTTCCAGAGCCACAGATGCTGTCTCGCCCCTGCAAAAGATGCTGGTGTGTGCACGGCGGGGGAGATTGTCAGCCCAACCCCACCCCCGCACCACTTCCAGAGCCGTGGGCCCGTGGATCATGCAGGGCAGGGGGAGCTGAAACCTGCAAAACGCCTTTTCTTTTCACTGAGAAGCCTAGAAGTTAAAGGGATTGTGACATGATTTTGTAAATTTGAATATTGTCAGAACATATATATCTTATATCATTGAGCTCTGGTCGTTTTTGCATAATAAATTATAAATATATTAAAATTTCATTCCAAGTTATGATAGTCATTTCTCTGGGACACGCCCCTAAAATTCCGTGCATTCCGCAAAACCGTCATTTGACGTACACGTGGGGAGCCGCTGCTCAACGCGCATGTAATTAATAATGGCGGAGCATGTCGACTCAGACGAGTGCAGCATTTCTAGTGTTGATCTAAGCGATTTGTCTTCAGTTTTGGAAGGTCAATATAAGCAGTAGAAGTTTTAATCTTGCTCAAATCATTTTATTGTATACTCTATTAATGGAAAACTTATTAACTTTTACGATTCAGCTTTAAAAAAAACGTGCAGGGAGCTTCGTGGCTTTGAGCATGTCCGATTGCGTTTGAGATCTATCATTTTAAGACAGTAAATCATCCAAAGCTCTCATTAATAAACCCTCCATGAATAAAAACACATACTGATGTTACTTGATCGCGCCGACATAATTTAAAAATACCTAAATAGCACTCCGTGTTGACTCGGGTATCTATGCTAATGTCTGTTAGCAAGCAGATGTCGGCAGATAGTCCAGGTCACGTCTGACATATATCTTTTTTAAACAGTAAATCATCCAAAACTCTCATTAATAGACTCTCCCCTAATAAAAACAAACAACAAATCGTACCTGATCGCGCCGACATAATTTAAAAATACCTAAATAGCACTCCGTGTTGACTCGGGTATCTAATGTCTGTTAGCAAGCAGATGTCGGCAGATAGTCCAGGTCACGTCTGACATATATCTTTTTTAAACAGTAAATCATCCAAAACTCTCATTAATAGACTCTCCCCTAATAAAAACAAACAACAAATCGTACCTGATCGCGCCGACATAATTTAAAAATACCTAAATAGCACTCCGTGTTGACTCGGGTATCTATGCTAATGTCTGTTAGCAAGCAGATGTCGGCAGATAGTCCAGGTCACGTCTGACATATATCTTTTTTAAACAGTAAATCATCCAAAACTCTCATTAATAGACTCTCCCCTAATAAAAACAAACAACAAATCGTACCTGATCGCGCCGACATAATTTAAAAATACCTAAATAGCACTCCGTGTTGACTCGGGTATCTATGCTAATGTCTGTTAGCAAGCAGATGTCGGCAGATAGTCCAGGTCACGTCTGACATATATCTTTTTTAAACAGTAAATCATCCAAAACTCTCATTAATAGACTCTCCCCAAATAAAAACAAACAACAGATCGTACCTGATAGGCAGTAAGATGGTCGCTGCAGACATAGGACTCTATCGGTCCTACCCATCGGTCACAAGTTCTCTGTACTTCCATTCTAGGCAAAGTTTCTCATCTTTTGGGAATTTGTGAAGGCTCACTTGTTCACTGCTGATATTAGAACACCCAAATGCGCTACAACGTGATGGCATTTTTCAAGTTACACCAAAAAAAAAAGAGTCGATCTTTCACCAAACAAAGGGGCAAGCCAGGCTCCGCCTTTTGCCCAGTGCCCACGTGTACGTCACATGAAGATTTGCATAAGTTCACGGGGCGTGTCCCAGAGAATTTATGGTAAAAAATTACCATAAATTGGAATGAAATTTTAATATATTTATAATTTATTATGCAAAAACGACCAGAGCTCAATGATATAAGATATAAATGTTCTGACAAATATTCAAATTTACAAAATCATGTCACAATACCTTTAAGTAGCCATGTGTTTCTTTCAAATCTGCACATTATTGGCCGAAACCAATAACAAAGCCTCCAATACCAGCCAAACAAGTCTGCATGTTAATCAGCTGAGAGTGTCCCCGCCCCCAGTATGCAAATCCCTGCGGCTTGTTTTTACTCTGAAAACAAACTGATTTCTAATACAAAGTTTATCAGTTTAAACACTTATAAAGTGTTTTTTAAAGCATGGGATGGTTTCTTCACAACTTCAACTACTACATTTAGCAAAAAAACGATTTTCACTAATTTCTCAGAAGTTGAAGCTTTTATTGATTTTTTTCTCAGTTAGAGTGTGCCGACTTGTTCCTGGTTTTGGAGTGGCTGGTCACATATTAAAGGCATACACTGTAAAAATATAGAACATAAAATTAGTCTTTATTCTGACCAATGTTCCCTCTAAGCTGCACGCATATGCAATTGCGCACTGCCCGCACATTCTTAGCGCACAATCAAATCTTTGCGCGCATCCAAATTAAACTGAATGTGGTAGTATGTCCTATGCGCCTTGAACGCACCACACAAGTGCGGGATCTGATTGGGTTTGGCTAGCCCGTCGGTTTGCCTCAACTTAAAATGATTGATGGACAACGATTACATCAAATCATATTGAAGCTCACGTTGTTTTGACCAATTACTAACAGGAAGGCGGGTCTTAGGAAAGCAAGCATGTGTGTATGCGGCTTCAGTCAAAATAATGTGGAGTTCGTCACACCGGGATTAAATATAGTTTTACTGTAGAAACAAGTGGCGCTCTGCCTCCATAACAAGAGGTGATTTTTCCTCCTGCTCAAGTGTCTGGCGCCTCCTTTGACTGACAATGTGTCCTCCTTTTGGAGCGAATGAAAGCGCAGGTACGTCAAATTATTTCAGCAGTAAAGACTGCATCTCAGCGACTCAATTGAAATTAGTGTTAAAACTACAGATTTTAAATCACGTTGTTAGGCAGAGGTCTGATCAATAATCCACACCACGTCTTTTATCCATCAGTAGTGATAGGGTGCCCATGCTTCCCTGTAAAAAGTACAGGTAATCCCCGACTTACAAGCGAGTTCCGTTCCTCCGTTCCTCCGACTATCTCGTAAGACGAAAATCTCATAAATTGGGGACTACCTGTATATAGGTATATATACCACACGAGCCGCCACTGAACACGTACATGTGCAGTAATGCCTATCCTAACACTTTAAAACACTTTAAAACACTTTAAAACATTTATAAAAAATATAAAAAATTAAGTTCTTACTTTGAGCTGCAGCTTCTGTCTTTGTTTGCCTCCGCTCCGCTGCGTTAGCTCCGCTGCGTTACGTCAGAGCTCCCCAGCTTTCTGTAGCACCATGCAGTCCAAACCCTTTACAGGAAGGACTGTTAGTATGCTAACTTCATACATTTGGAGCCAGAAAAGGTTTTAATAACTTACCGAAAGCCCTCTGCGCGCCCCGCCATTAGCTGCACCTGTTAGCCTAGCCCCTCCAACTCCGTGGTTGCTGTTGGGCATTAGCTGCACCTGTTAGCTTAGCCCATCCAAAAAGGCTGTCGGCTTTGTTTAACATGTTGAGATGCAGGCAAATATGCTGTAAAAAACTTGTTAGTGTAATATGATCATAAGCAAAAAGCCCATCAGATATTTAAGATGAATGAGTCTGAAGACTGATTGATTTGTCTGAGATGCCCATGACAGACAAAATGTTTCATTAGAGCAATTGATGAACAGCTGGCTCAAAAGCACCATTTCATTATGAGCTAAGGGTTAATCTAACTTTTCATCTGCAGCATGTTTTCAGGTTAATTAGAAACGGGGAAATTAGAATGGAGCGGGTAAAGATAAAGATTATCAATAGATGGTTTCTGGGGGCCGTCCTGCCCCTCGTCTACTCCTCCCAGGCAGGCAGCCACAGCCAAAGTGGTTCAAGACAACAAAGTTCATGTTCAGTCATCCAGGTACCAAATCCAATCATTCTCAGTTGGGTCATCTGGACAGTTTTTTTTTAATAGAAACGTTTCACCCTCCATCTTCCATCCAGTTTCTATAAAAAAGAAACTGTCCAGATGACAGGACTGAGAATTGTTGGCTTTGGTACCTGGATTATTGAGCATGAACTTTCTTGCCATAAAATTCTCAACTGTGTAAATATTAATAGTTTTAACTTTAAACAACTTTAAAATTTACAGCATTGAAATTAATAGTTAATTAAATAAAACGTTTGGGTGTCGTTATTGATGAGAAGCTGACCTGGAAATTTCATGTAAATTACTTAAGAATAAAAACAGCTAAATCAATTACATTACTGTATAAAGTAAAATGGTTTTTGAATGACAAAGTTTTGAATATATTGTATAATGTAATGACTGTTCCATATTTAATCTATTGTATTGACGTTTGGGGAAAAGCATGCAAAACTATTACAAACCCTATTTTTATTTTACAAAAAAGAGCTATAAGAATTATTAGTAGGAAGTGCTATGGCCACCCAACAAATATATTATTTCATCAATTGAAATTTTTTAAATTTTATGATTTGGTTGAACATAGTATTTTACAAATCATGTATAAAACTCTTAAAAATTTTACCCCCAAATATTCAATTAAAATTTATTAAATAAGAGAGTCATTAGTACCTAAAGGGAAAGTAAATGTTTGTAAAAACTTCATTTAGAACTAGTCTGAAGGAGCTGAGTTTTAAATCAGGAAACAGAATTGTGGAGTTGACTTGAAATCCCCATAAACATTTCCAAAACAATTTATATTTTTTTAAAAGCTGATTAAAGGTGTTGGGAAGGTACAGTGCAGGTGAAGGATACCTGAAGTTTTTTTGTTTTCAGTTTGGAGATTGTTCAAGTGAAGGTTGTCGTTTGCATTTATTTTGTATTTTTTTTTAATAAGGGGCAGATATTATGAGACTATTTTCTTCTTTCTGCACCTTTTCATTCAGTGTTTTTTTATTTCTGATGAAATTTGTTTTATTTTGAATAAAATAATTCAATTAAATAATTAAATAATTTAATCTGATTGTTGGAAAAAGTTGGTTGAATATTATTATTGTTTACATGGTTGATTATTGTTGTTTAATCTGATTGTTGGAAGTAAGGGGCAGATATAATAAGATTTATTCTTCTTTCTGCTACCTTTCATTTTTTTATATTTTGTACACTATCATTTATGAGATTGTCTTGTATTGTTTCTTTTGTAAAAAATGAACAAATTTAATAAACATAAACATAAACATAAACATAAAAAACAAAACATGCAGCTCTGGGGTTGTTTGTTTCAGTACGTCATAGTTTCAGGGACACGTTGGCTCAAACTTTATTGTGCTTCATCTTCTGACTCTCATCATATTCTATCGAGTGGAAACTCTTCAGATAAAATAAGTTAGATGTTCCCACCGCTAGTTGGAACGACTCTGTCACATTTTGCAGCATAAAGAGACAGAGTAGGACCTCGCTGCAGCAGAAACCTGCAGTTTAACAGATGTTAGAAAGCCGAACCACTGCCACACAGACAAATTAGTCTTTCCTCTCTTATCAGTGATGTCATCTGCTTTCTCTTTGCTTGTGAAACTTTGTTCAGTCACATTCTGACGTTCATGGTCACTCGTTTTGAAGCGAAAACTTAAAGGTATTGTGACATGATGTTGGAAATTTGCACATCTGTCACAACATATATACCTTATATCATTCCGCTATGTTCGTTTTTGCAAAATTAATTATAAATATATTAAAATTGCATTCCAAGTTATGGTAATTTTTTCGCTGTGTAACGTCACTGGAAATCCGAGAATTTCCGCATACGTCATCAATGACGTGACAACGGGCAGAAGGCAGTTTTTTGCCCGTTTGTTTGTTTGGTGTGGTAACTGCTTGCCATACAGATTCATTGTCAGAAAGATCGGCTCTTTTTTTTGTGTAACTTGAAAAATGCCGTCACGTTGTAGCGCATTTGGGTGTTCTAATATCGCTAGTGAACAAGTGAGCATTCACAAATTCCCAAGATGAGAAACTTTGCCAAGAAGTACAGAGTACGAGGGACCGATGGTGTCCTACTAAAGAATCGTATGTCTGCAGCAACCATTTTACTGCAAATTGTTTTCAGAAAACACCTGGCTTACAAGAATTCTTTAGGATTACCAGTAAGATGGAGAAGACTTTTAAAACCGGATGTTATTCCTACTATTTTTAAAATAAAATCTACATAAGAAAGTGCCACAGCTACCACATCTAAACAATGCCGAGCAGCTACAGTCAGAAAACTCACAAGAAAACGAGTAAGTCTTTGTGTAAACATAATCGGAGGTGTGTAGTGTTTTAGATGATAAACTATATATTTTACGTGAGTTCATATTGTTTTACTTTATACACTGTGAGTGTATAAAGCCAATTATCACGGCAGATTCTTTATGTTCGATGCTAGCAAACTAGCCGACAGAAATTCGGTAGCACACACACATTGCTAGTAATGTATTTTTAAATTATGTCTGCGCGATCAGGTAACATCAGTATGTTTTTTATTCATGGAGGGTTTATTAATGAGAGTTTTGGATGATTTACAGTCTTTATATGATAAATCTCAAACGCGATCGGGCCTCGCTGTTAGCTTAGCCCAAGAACAAAGAACCACAGGAGAAGCTAACCCCACTTAGCTACTGTGTATGAAATAAACCGTGTCTAAATCACTTTTCCATTGAACGAGTGTCCAATAACTGTATTGGATGAATAATAACCCTTTGATTGCTTCAATACATTCAAGTGCTAACAATAAGTTGTGTTTGTTCGCTACTAACAAACTAGCCAACAGAAATTCGGTAGCACACACACGTTGCTTGTTGTGTATTTTTAAATGATGTCTGCGCGATCAAGTAACATCCATCCATCCATCCATTTTCTTCCGCTTATCCGGGGTCGGGTCGCGGGGGTAGCAGCCTAAGTAGGGAGGCCCAGACTTCCCTCTCCCCAGCCACTTGGAGCAGCTCCTCTGGGGGAATCCCAAGGCGTTCCCAGGCCAGCCGAGAAACATAGTCCCTCCAGCGTATCCTGGGTCTTCCTCTGGGTCTCCTCCCGGTGGGACATGCCCGGAACACCTCACCAGGGAGGCGTCCAGGAGGCATCCTAACCAGATGCCCGAGCCACCTCAACTGGCTCCTCTCGATGTGGAGAAGCAGCGGCTCTACTCCGAGTCCCTCCCGGATGACTGAGCTTCTCACCCTATCTCTAAGGGAGAGTCCAGACACCCTGCGGAGAAAACTCATTTCAGCCGCTTGTATCCGAGATCTCGTTCTTTCGGTCATAACCCAGAGCTCATGACCATAGATGAGGGTGGGAACGTAGATCGATCGGTAAATTGAGAGCTTTGCCTTTTGACTCAGCTCTCTCTTCACCACGACAGACCGGTACAGCACCCGCTTCACTGCGGACGCTGCACCTATCCGCCTATCGATCTCACGCTCCAGTTTTCCCTCATTCGTGAACAAGACCCCGAGATACTTAAACTCCTCCACTTGGGGCAGGACCTCCTCCCCGACCTGGAGAAGGCATGCTACCCTTTTCCGGCTCAAGACCATGGCCTCGGATTTGGAGGAACTGATCCTCATCCCGGCCGCATCACATTCAGCTGCAAACCGCTCCAGCGAAAGCTGTAGATCACGAGCTGATGAAGCCAATAGGACCACATCATCTGCAAAAAACAGAGAAGCGATTCTAAGGCCACCAAAACGGATCCTCTCAACACCTTGGCTGCGCCTAGAAATTCTGTCCATAAAAGTTATAAACAGAATCGGTGACAAAGGGCAACCTTGGCGGAGTCCAACTCTCACCGGAAACGAGCCTGACTTACTGCCAGCGATGCGGACCAAGCTCTGACACCGGTCGTACAGGGACCTAACAGCCCATATCAAAGGGCCTGGTACCCCATACTCCCGGAGTACCCGCCACAGAACCCCCCGAGGGACGCGGTCGAATGCCTTTTCCAAGTCTACAAAGCACATGTAAACTGGTTGGGCAAACTCCCACGCACCCTCCAGGACCCTGTTGAGGGTGTAGAGCTGGTCTAGTGTTCCACGACCAGGACGAAAACCACACTGCTCCTCCTGAATCCGAGGTTCGACTATCCGACGGACCCTCCTCTCCAGAACCCCTGAATAGACCTTACCAGGGAGGCTTAAGAGTGTTATCCCTCTATAGTTGGAACACACCCTACGGTCCCCCTTTTTGAATAGGGGAACAATGGAATCGACATGCTCCGCCATTATTATTTACATGCGCGTTGGAGCAGTGCCTTTCCCGTTGTCATGTCACTGATGATGTATGCAGAAATTCTCAGATTTCCAGTGACGTATCACAGTGAAAAAATTACCATAACTTGTAATGTAATTTTAATACATTTATAATTTATTTTGCAAAAACGAACATAGCTGAATGATATAAGATATATATGTTGTGACAAATATGCAAATTTCCAACATCATGTCACAATACCTTTAACGCATGTTGGAGATTAGCTTAGCTTAGCCTGCTACTGCTTACGCCTTCTGTACTCGAGCGCTGAGTAACATCTACGTCACCACATACTTAAGTAGTTGTGTCGCAACTTTTTCTGTCCGGGTTGAAACTGAAGCTGCCGATTCAACCCGAACAGAAAAAGAAAAGCGTCAGTGAAACGCTGTAAAATCCTATAGAAATATCGAAAATATGCTTAAAATGCATATCATTGTTACTGAATAAAAAATATTGCGAGATATATCGATATCGAATTATTGCACTTTGAGATTTTTATTAATGAAAAGTGCATTATAAATTGAATTTATTATTATTATTATTGTCCAGCACTACACAAAAAAATCAACAACAACAAAAAGTTTGGTAATTGAGCACAGCACAGAGCACTGCTTGTAAAGGTACTGAATTTCCATCCATCCATTTTCTTCCGCTTCTCCCCAGCCACTTGGAGCAGCTCCTCTGGTGGAATCCCAAGGCGTTCCCAGGCCAGCCGAGAAACATAGTCTCTCCAGCGTGTCCTGGGTCTTCCTCTGGGTCTCCTCCCGGTGGGACATGCCCGGAACACCTCACCAGGGAGGCGTCCAGGAGGCATCCTAACCAGATGCCCGAGCCACCTCAACTGGCTCCTCTCGATGTGGAGAAGCAGCGGCTCTACTCCGAGTCCCTCCCGGATGACTGAGCTTCTCACCCTATCTCTAAGGGAGAGTCCAGACACCCTGCGGAGAAAACTCATTTCAGCCGCTTGTATCCGAGATCTCGTTCTTTCGGTCATAACCCAGAGCTCATGACCATAGATGAGGGTGGGAACGTAGATCGATCGGTAAATTGAGAGCTTTGCCTTTTGACTCAGCTCTCTCTTCACCACGACAGACCGGTACAGCGCCCGCTTCACTGCGGACGCTGCACCTATCCGCCTATCGATCTCACGCTCCAGTTTTCCCTCATTCGTGAACAAGACCCCGAGATACTTAAACTCCTCCACTTGGGGCAGGACCTCCTCCCCGACCTGGAGAGGGCATGCTACCCTTTTCCGGCTCAAGACCATGGCCTCGGATTTGGAGGAACTGATCCTCATCCCGGCCGCATCACATTCAGCTGCAAACCGCTCCAGCGAAAGCTGTAGATCACGATCTGATGAAGCCAATAGGACCACATCATCTGCAAAAAACAGAGAAGCGATTCTAAGGCCACCAAAACGGATCCTCTCAACACCTTGGCTGCGCCTAGAAATTCTGTCCATAAAAGTTATGAACAGAATCGGTGACAAAGGGCAACCTTGGCGGAGTCCAACTCTCACCGGAAACGAGCCTGACTTACTGCCAGCGATGCGGACCAAGCTCTGACACCGGTCGTACAGGGACCTAACAGCCCATATCAAAGGGCCTGGTACCCCATACTCCCGGAGTACCCCCCACAGAACCCCCCGAGGGACGCGGTCGAATGCCTTTTCCAAGTCCACAAAGCACATGTAAACTGGTTGGGCAAACTCCCACGCACCCTCCAGGACCCTGCTGAGGGTGTAGAGCTGGTCCAGTGTTCCACGACCAGGACGAAAACCACACTGCTCCTCCTGAATTTTCATTCAACCTTTATTTAGGCAGGTTAATCCCATTGAGCCTCGAGGACTCATTTACAAGAGACCTGGCTACAAACAAAGAATGATGACAACAGCAACAGTAGATTTTCCTTGGACAATCAAAAATAGACAAACATGAGAGAAATAGTTATTTTTTAATTTTTTTTTACAAGTTCCAACAAAGATATCAAAGTAGCAAAACAGACAGATTACTGTATAAGGCAAATGTAGAAAATCAAAAACAGGAACATGTCTACATTGGTTTTTGCCAGGATTCCAACAGATTCTTACGAACATATCATATTTAAAGGAGACCACATATAGGTATTTAAAATTTTTATGTTATTTCTGTGTGCTATCTTGACAATATTAATTCATTTTAATACACAAAATAATTATTAGATAATCAATTATACCCTTTTTAATTCTGCCATTTTTAACTTTCGTTTTGAACGACCGGTTTCTTGAAGTCCACGCCCTTCAACGATCTGTTCACGCCCTCTGTAACAGCCAGTATCTGTAATGTGTTGTTGTTTTAAAATTAGCTCTTTTTTTATTACTCATTTGACTTACTGTTAGTGCTAGCTTAAGATAACTTACCGAAACCCGTCTGAGCGCGCCGCAGTTTGCTGCTCCTTTTAGCATGAGACCTGCCGAATCCGAAGCTAATGTTAGCTTGTTCCTCTTCCGGTTTTCGCCAGCTCCGCTCGTTGCACGCGGAGATTTTGGGAGTTATCGCTGTTCCAGTGAAGACAACACAAAGTTCACCAAGTGTCTCCCGTAAATTAATCTGTAAGGAGAAGGTCCTCTTGCTGCGAGCCTGCTGCGAGGCTGCTGCAAGGCTGTACAGTTGAAGCTCCGCTCCATCGCGCCGGAAGAGGGTCCCGTCGAACCCGGTCCTTCCGCCTGTGGTCCGCTCGTTTAATTTTTGCCGGCTGCGCGTTGGCAGCGATCGCAAATACACTAAAAATTGAACTAAAACATAAAAATAACAATTATACTTTATTTATAAAGCCATTTAAAAAAACACAGCTGCAACAAAGTGCTGTACACATGAAATTAAGAACATATAAACAAAAGATGAGATGAAATCATGAAAAACAACAGTCATGTGTTTAATACAGAAGTGGGTTGAGCCTAACCAGGGGTTGCTAGGTGAGGGGCTGGACTCAGGTTTGATCTGATTGGCTGCGGCTTGGCTGCGGCTTGTGACGTCAATATCTGCAGGAAGTGTGAATCCTGGTGTATTTATCAAAGATAAATAAATCTACTTAGAGTAAATAAACCACTGGGTGCATTTTTTTGGCACAAGGACTGTTTTTTTATGAAGTAAATACCCAAAGTTTAGTAAAAAAACATTAAAAAGTGAATTTTGCATGTGTGGTCCCCTTTAATAAAAATATGAAATTACTGTATAAAAAAAAAATAATTTTTTTGTGTGTTTAAATGTTCTTAATTTCATGTGTACATCACTTTGTTGCAGCTGTGGTTGTTTTAAAGGCTTTATAAATAATAATTATGATAAAAAAGATCATTTCTGATCATTTTTGAGCAATCTTGGGCAACAGGAAGTAGGTCTTCAGTTTACACGGTCACAAATTAATGTAGAACACCGGACGCCATTTTAGGTTCAGTCACTGGGGTCTCCGGTCACAGAACACCGGACGCCATTTTAGGTTAGCTGCCCGGGAGCCAGCCGAAGACTGGTGACCAGGATGGCTTCATATGGATTAATTACGAGCTGGAAACGTCTCTGTGAACTTTGTGGATGTCTCAGGCAGCAGCGGATTTATCGCTGATCGTGCCAGGCCGCCGCGCGAACACCTCCGGCCAGGCTCTGGCCTGGCTAGCTCCAGAAGCTAACACGGGAGCTAACACGGTAGCCGGCCGAAGACTGGTGACCAGGATGGCTTCATATGGATTAATTACGAGCTGGAAACGTCTCTGTGAACTTTGTGGATGTCTCAGGCAGCAGCAGCAGCTGCAGATTGATCGCGCCGCCGCTCCAACACCAGCTCATGGCTTGGCTAGCAGAAGCTAGCCAGCTAGCTAACACAGGTCTGGAGCAGCTGCGGTGGTTCACTGGCCGGCCGCCGCGCTGCTCGGCCCGACAACAATCAACGCATGGCAACCTAAGATGTCGGCTTTGACCATCTCAAAGTAAGAAAATATATTTTTATTTATTCTGTAAATGTGAATAGCAATGTTTAACATTACAGTACACTACTGTACATGCTTAAATGTGTGCGCGCGCTCCGTTAGCATGATAAATAAAGGTTGAATGAATGAATGAATGAATAATTTTTTTTTTTTAAATAATTTTCACCCCCTACCTACGGCAGAATCGAGCTGTGAACCGTTCTTAGGTCCCGAACTCGTTCGTAACACGGGGGTTCCCTGTATATATATATATATAAAGGCCCTTTAAACCCTTCCCACACTCTTGCAATATTCTAAACAATGTTTCTAAACTATAAACGCACTAAAAGAGCACAGAATGTCATGATTTCAGCTCTGCTTCCTCTGCTCTTTGCCACCTGCAAGTGCTCTTGGCCATGCCCACTTCTCTGCTCTGTATGCTGATCAGCTGTTTAGCTGCAGCAGGAAGTTTATCTTCCAGTATTATGGGTTGCACAAAGGTGCAGGATGACGCTTTTTCTGCAGCTCTGGCCTGCATAAAATTTGTGCAGCAGGTGCTAAATAATTTAAAATAATTTATTTTAAATAAACATTCCATACCAATTGTGTGGCTCATCCATCAATCAGCCAATTGTGTGTCATGTCCAATCTTATTTGGAAAAACCGCAATAGAGCAAGTCCTCGATAAACGAACGGCCAAGTAGCAAGGGACTACTATAGATGTTCAGAGTGAAGTTGTTCAGAGTGAGGTGGAGGCCATCATCAAGAACATGAAGCCTTCATCCTGCGCCCTGGATCCTTTCCCCTCTTCTCTCATAAAAACCAATCATTCTGCAATAGGCCCACTTATCACTCAAATAATAAATCAGTCTCTACAATCTGGTCATGTTCCACTGCCTCTAAAAACCGCCATCATTAGGCCTCTTCTGAAAAAATCTAATTTGGATCCCGACATTTTTTCTAATTACCGCCCAATTTCACACCTCCCTTTTCTGTCTAAAGTGCTGGAAAAAGCTGTTGCTGCTCAGCTGCAGGACCACCTACAACAACACTCCCTGTATGAGAAGTTCCAGTCTGGATTCAGGGCAGCTCACAGTACAGAGACTGCATTGCTGAGAGTTACCAATGATGTCCTCTTGGCTGCTGACACTGGCTCTCCCTCCATCCTTGTCCTCCTTGACCTCACTGCAGCCTTCGACACTGTGGACCATAGTATCCTCCTCCACCGTCTTCATGTGGAGGTCGGTCTCTGCGACACCGTCCTGGACTGGTTCAAATCTTTCCTCTCCAATAGGCTGGAATGTGTTAGTCTTGGCAACGCCACGTCCCAGACAGTCTGTGTCTCCTGTGGTGTCCCTCAGGGGTCGGTTCTGGGGCCCCTGCTGTTTTCCCTTTACATGCTGCCTTTAGGTCAAATTATTAATCAGTTCAACATTTCTTTTCACTGTTATGCCGACGATACACAGCTTTACATCAGGACTGGAGCATCCTCATCTTCCACCTTGTCATCTCCATCTTCACTCACTGCCCTCTCTGCCTGCCTGGAGGCAATTAGGGCATGGATGAATCAGAACTTTCTTCAATTAAACTGCTCCAAGACTGAGGCCATACTGATTGGCACCCCTCACCAGGTACAAACATCTCCTATAACAAGACTTTCCTTTTCTGGACAAGACATCCCCCTCTCCACCTCTGTTACTAATCTTGGAATAAAAATGGACTCCAATCTTACATTTGAAAATCACATTAAGCATCTGTTTAAAACTTGCTTCTTCCATCTTCGAAACATCTCCAGACTTCGCCCATCCCTAACTTTTTCCGATGCTGAGAAGCTCGTCCATGCTTTTGTCTCCTCCAGGCTCGACTACTGCAACTCCCTGTTTGTTGGAATCCCTGGCAAAAACCTTCAGAAACTTCAATATATTCAAAACAGTGCAGCAAGGATCTTGTTGAGAGTTCGTAAATTTGAACATATTACGCCCATTCTCCATAACCTTCATTGGCTTCCTGTCGCCTACAGAATTCAGTACAAAACTGCTCTCATTACACATCAATGCTTACATGGAGCTTCACCAGATTATCTGAAGGATATTCTTATTCCATACTCATCCACCCGTTCGCTGCGGTCACAGAACAGCAATCTCCTTCACATTCCGAGAACCAAATTAAGGACCATGGGAGACCGGGCTTTCAGTGTGGCTGCCCCCCGCCTGTGGAACTCTCTTCCTGACTGTCTGAGAGCCCCACAGTCTGTGGTTGACTTTAAGAGCGGCTTGAAGACCTTTCTTTTCGACCGAGCATACTCTACCTCCTCATGATTCTACTTTTGATCTTAGTTGATACTGTTATTGATTTTACTTGTTTTATTACTTGTTTTATTGACATTTAATTCTGTTGCACTTTGTAGCACTTTGAGATTTTCATTAATGAAAAGTGCGTTATAAATTGAATTCATTATTATTATTATTATTATTATTATTATTATTATTATTATTATTATTATTATTATTATTATTATATTATGTTGATTTGCAGCTTCAGCTTTGAGAGTTTAGTTAAACCTTTGGAGGCTGCTCTGTCATCACTTTTGACAAGAGGGATATCAGCTGGTACTTTAGCAGGACACAAACCTATTTTTGTTTGGTTGTTAGGACATCTTAGGGAGGAGGCAGCATAAAGGGTGTGACATCTCTGTAGCGGACAAGATGCCAGTGGGAGTCCCTTAACCTCTTGCAGGAGAGGGGTCACCAGATTTGGAGACTTTTGAACATTTAACTCTCATCCAGATACTGATCGATTACAAGCATAACATTTAGAGCAAAGAGTCAGAGTAATAGCTTGAAGACATGAGTGTAGGAAAAGGGCCATGCTGGAATGCATCCGACTTTGGACTTGAACTTTTTCCAGCTTTATACCTCGTCTGACTTTGCACTTTTTCAGCTGGTGGGTATTTGCTGTGGTTATTTCTGAGAGTACCGGTAGTTCAAAAGTAGCTCTTTAAGTCTGTAATAGTCTCAGCAAAGTTTTACAGGCTGTCTTGTCTAAACTCCGCTGCTTTGTCAACTTGTATGTTTGAAACAAACATTGGTGACTACTGATACTTGGGAAAATATTTGACCCTGATCCACTTGTTGTCAGAGGACTCTTCATCCAATTCCACAATTGGGTTACACAGTTCTGTATAACCTTAGCAGGGCTCATGGCTCCTCCTCTTGAATGAACCTGGTTGGACCAAGACTGCTTGTTTTTCTTTTTTGTGCCCCATCCCCCACCAGACACAGTGATGGCACTCAGTGCCAGAGACACCCCTCCCTTCACCAACGCTCTCCTCTCCGCCCTCCCTTCTCTCTGCACTGCAGGCAGACCCAGGCATGGGATCTCCATCTGTGCACAAAGGAGCCTCCTCTATCTGCATACGCTGCACATAAAAGGACCTTTTGTCATGAGCTCTGCACACATGACCATCCGCCTTTCACCCTGCTGGAAAAAAAAA
>JBBPBX010017156.1:30594-47187 GCA_038048925.1 Garcialebias charrua | reverse complement strand
ATCCCGTCTTCTGTCATAACATTTCTGTGTGCCACTTTTTTTTTTAAACAATGCAATTGGCTCCCTGAGCTGTAGTCCATTACCTTTGAGATTACAGGGCTGAAACTCTTAAAGCCCGTTCATCAGTTCTGCGACAGAGCTACCTACTGCAAACAGATTCAGTCATGCAGTGAATCTTCTCTGTTTCCCCCACCACCACCCCTCCCACCCAACAGCATTTCAACTTCTGACCTCAGCCTCCACCTGCACAGAGGCTCTTTCATCATACAACACATCTTCTTTAAAGCTCACCCCTACACAAACACACAAAGTGGACACGCAGTGCACATGCAGAAATGACATACTATACCACTCTTCCACACACAATTAAATACAGTATGCACAGTTAAAAGCTCCGTCTTTGACCCTTGGACCACAGTTAACTAGCAGGTAGTCCTCGACTTACGGCAATTCGATGTTACGAACGCATCATATTAATAAAAATATAAAATAAAATAAAAAATGTATTTTTTTATGTGTTGAAATGTTCTTGATTTCATGTGTACAGCACTTTGTTGCAGCTGTGGTTGTTTTAAATGGCTTTATAAATAAAATGTTTCTCGGCTGGCCTGGGAACGCCTTGGGATTCCCCCAGAGGAGCTGCTCCAAGTGGCTGGGGAGAGGGAAGTCTGGGCCTCCCTACTTAGGCTGCTACCCCCGCGACCCGACCTCGGATAAGCGGAAGAAGATGGATGGATGGATGGATGGATATAAATAAAGTATTATTATTATTATTATTTATTTTTTTAAACCGATTTACGCAGTTTCCGGCAGTTTCCGGCAGTTTCCGACAGTTTCCTCCAGTTTTCGGCAGTGCCCGCCAGCTTCGGTTAGCTCCGGCCTCGACAGCCGGCTTTGGATGGACCGTGTGTCTGATCAGAGTTTGCTCATATGGATAAATGTGCTGGAAAAAGCTCGGTGAACTCTGTGGACGTCTCAGGCCCGGAGCAGAAGCCGCCGATCGCTCCGCCGCACTGAGCTAACATGCTAACGGGTGCAGCTATTGGAGGGGCTTACATGCTAACGCCGGACCCACCGGGGACACGGAGCCGACGGGCGGCGGAGAGGCCTGCTGCGGCCGGGAGCTCGCCTCGATGTCTGCCTGGCAGCCTTAGATGTTGGATGGACACCGAGCTAACATGCTAAAACGCAGAGAAACAGCTGCGGCAGCCTTTTGGAGGAGCTAACATGCTAACGGGTGCAGCTATTGGAGGGGCTAACATGCTAACACGGCACAGCTTGTTGTATAAACACAGCGGAGAAATGGCTCCCAGTAAGTTATTAACTCTTTTTCCCTTCATTATGGCTCCAAATGTATGGAGTTAACATGCTAACAGTCCTTCCTGTAAACAGTTTGGACCGCGTGAAGTAGCACGAAGCTGCAGAGCTCGGACGTGCAACGAGCTAACATGCAAAAAGACGGAGACAGACTTGACCAACTCAAAGTAAGAAATTAACTATTTATTATGTCTCCAAATGTACTGTATGTGTTTTTGGATAATTATGTGGGGTACTGTGTTAGGATAGGCGAAGTGCTTGGTAACTTGGTAAATGTACAGTACTGTACATGTACGTGTAAGTGGTGGCTCGTGTGTTTTCCGACTTACGGCGATTTCCATCTTACGAACGGCCGTAGGAACGGAACTTGTTTGTAAGTCGGGGACTACCTGTAATCATGACAGTAATATCTTATTTCCCTTCTTGCTGCAAAAACTTTGTGTGGTCCCACTGAAAACACCCAGTCATGTAGCAGCGGTAGCCGCAGGGCAACTTCAGCTGATCAACATATCCAACTTTTTTTTTTCAGGATCGATTCACATAAACAGAGTGACTCGGTCACTTGTTCCTCTGGATCTGAACTTCTAACCTCCGCTTTGCTTGGCCATAGTTATTTCCTTTCTCCGATTTCATGCATATTGCTTTCAGGGTCAATGTAAAGTCAACAGAGAAAAGAAACAAGCAGAACAGGAGCAGTGTTTAAACTTGTTCTTGTCTGAATGCCCATGAGTTCTGTGTAACAAAAGAATCAGCTTCAGGAACCAGTAGAGTTACAATCAAACTGGCACTTTGCAATTTTTCTTGCATACAAACTCTTGAGCAAATCAAACAAAAATGCCCAGATCCTCTTGAGGACATCCAGGCACACATTGTCACAATAAACTGGGCATGTTAGCACAATTTATGCAATTAGGATACTCTAGTTCTGCAGTCGATGCACCAACATCTTTTGATACAAAAATCTAATACTGCACTTTTCTATATATATTTTTTAAATAAACACTTCCTTTTGGTATAAAGTACCTAAAAGATTAAAAACTTTAAGCATGATTTGCACCAAAGAAGAGTGAGTTTGAATGTCAGGCGGGAAATCTGAACGTTGTTTATGTATGCCCATATGTTGCTAATGCAGAGCATCCGTCAGCTCTGTGACTGTAGAAAGCCTGGCACTCAAACTGCTGTCATGTAAAGTTA
This sequence comes from Garcialebias charrua, assembly GCA_038048925.1. NCBI lineage: Eukaryota > Metazoa > Chordata > Actinopteri > Cyprinodontiformes > Rivulidae > Garcialebias > Garcialebias charrua. The sequence goes on along the minus strand of JBBPBX010017156.1, from coordinate 44,676 downwards.
ATGATGCATACAGTTAACTTTTGTTCATGTTTTTGTTATTATGAAACCCATCTGTCTTTTAAAAAATATTTTCCTAAATTAAAAAAGCAAATTCCCTTACAATTTTAGGGGTTGTCATCTAACCCAAAAAAAAAAAAAAAATTTTTAATTTAAATTCAATTCAATTCAAAAATACTTTATTATTCCCAATGGGAAATTAATTATTGTTGTAGCTCATCTGGGTTTCATTAGAATTGTTCTAGATGCTGATGGCTTTGGGCAGGAAGGATCTCTTGTAACAGTCCATCCAAAAGTGGATCCGAAGAAACCGGCTACAGATGCTGATCTGTCCATCCAGACCCAGCAGACCTCTTGGTCCTCTTGGGCAGCAGGACTGAATGCCAGGCAGGACTCCTCCCCGAGTGATAACCATTTCTCCCAGCAGCCTGCCGAGCCCATCATTGCCACAGACTTAACTGCAGGTACCGGGGGACAATCTCAGTCCTCCCGCTGTCATGAGCCGTGTTTCCCACTACCTCCAAGATCTCTGCGATCAGGCACTTGAGCATTGCCCCCAGGTAGATGGGAATGCATCAACGGCACCTCCTTTTCAACTCATTTAGAATTTAGGGCTGTAGTTGAGGTAGTTTTGAGCTTTTGAGATGTTAATCGGCAGCTCCCAGTTGTAGGAAACCACCTTGTTGTCATGGTTACGCATCACAACAAATGTCCAAAAGTAAAAAAGCTTTCAGTAAATATCCTTCCAGCAGCCCATCATGTGATACCAGAGAAAGTAATCATAAAAAATAAATACATAAATAAGCGATTTACATCCAGAAAAAAGAGGACTTAAGATTTTCAAAAGCAAAATCTCAGAATGAATTCAAGAGAGCTACTCCAACATGCAGCCACCTTGAGCGGCACAATTCTGGTACTTGATTTATGGTCTTACAAATAGATCAATACAACATCAGATAAACAAGTCATGGCATAGTAATACATTAGTACTAATAATTAGTAGTTGCAATACTTTTATTCTGAGATTTTGTTTTTGGAAACTTTATTTCCACTTTTTCTTGATGTAAATCACATTTTTTGATGATTGTTTCCTCTGGTATCTGATACTGCACAGCTGAAAGGATTTTTACAACATTTTTACTTTTGGACATTTGTTATCATGTGTAACCATGGCAACAGGGTGTTTTTTTTCCAACCAGGAGCAGCTGATTAGCATCAGAGCCGTATATATAGAGAGTTCTGACACTCTTTGAAGTCGCCAACTGGCAGTCAATCGTTCCAAACAACGGCCATGGAAACCTTGTGGAGCTGCGCCCTCTGGCGGCAACGGAGCGCTACTGCAGGCAGAGTCAGACTGTTAAACAGAGCATGGAACAAATCGCCCCCTCCATGACCCACGTGACTTCCGCATTCCATTCTTACAACGGATCTCTATGGAAGTGTCGCAACTCTCACTTTATATGGCTCTGATTAGCATCACAAAAGCTCAAATAATATCCCAACTACAGCCCCAAATCTCAAATGAGTTGAAAAGGAGGCGCCATAGATGCGTTCCCATCTCCTTGCTGGCTGTGCTCGAGTGTCTGACGACTGAGATCCTGGAACAAGCAGCAAATATGGCCCATGGCAGCAGAAGGATCGGGATTGTCCACCCACACCTGGCTGTTCGCAGCAAGGAGGAGCTCAGCAGGTTGCTGGGAGGTGTGTCCATCTCTCTGGGAGGAGTTCAGCCCGGCATCAGGGTCGTCCTGCAGGCCGGAGGAAACAGGAGGCCAGCCGAGTCTGGGTGGACGGATCGGAAAGCTTCTGCGGCCATTTTCTTTTCTGCAGCTCGGCTGTGGGACGGACCTTTTACTAGAGATCCTTCCTGCCTACAGCCACCAGTATCTAGAACATCTCTTAATGAATCAAGGATAACAAGTTACAATATTTGATTTCCCTGGGATTAATAAAGAATGTTTGAATTGAATTGATATGGCAGTAAATCTATAATCATAATCCAAAACAGGTGAGCAATCGTAAATCTTCTCTACTTCCGTCTGCTCTGTGGTTATAGGTCTTGAACACTTATATGTTTGTATTCACCAAACAAAAAAATAAAAGGCATCACCAGTGGCCTTAGATAACTGGTTACTCATCAATCTGGGAACGTTTTTAAGACATTTTCCAAACACTCCTGTGTTTATCGTTTGGAGTGCTAGTTTTAAGTTTTTTCCTTTAAAATCCTTATTTTTTAATACTAATAATGCATTAGCTTTTTTGTGTGTACCGTAGCTTGTTTAGTTTGTGTCATTTGAAAAAAAGAAACATTTTGCTGCATACATTTAATTTTCTGTTATGTCCTGCTCGTAGTAGAAATCATTGGAACAAAAAGCTCCATAGTTGTAATGCAAGGCCACGAGAAACAATCTCACAGAAAAGAAAAAAAAAAAGAATGATCAGAGCCGAGGGGCTTTAACTTCCCTGGTTTTAAAGATGGTCTGCTGACTTGTGATATAATTCTGCTGCCCCAAGTGCTTGGAAAAGAAAACAAGGGAGAGTGTTTCAGTTTGAAGGGAAATATGTTTTCAAGGTGGAAAGACTTCACTTGCAAAAGTTACTTATTATTCATTTCTTGCAACTTTAAAAACATTTTGTGGTCTTATTGCCTGCTGGCGTTTGAGCGTGTGAAGTTTCTCACAGCTTTGAACTGCATACTCTTTTTTTTAAGCTTCACTGATGTTTGTGCATTCACCAGCACTGATTGCATCTGGGATACATGTCAAATTAGTTTGCAATAAGGAGCCAGTAAACAAACTAACTACTCAGCAGAACAACATATGACCTGCATGTTTATTTGCAACATTAGGCGTGTTTCCATCAAGGTTTCTAGGTGCGCATTATGAAGCATCGCATCAGAAAAGCTAAATGGAAACGGCATAATTCGAGTTAACTTCCTCTAAGTCGCTCTAAAGTTTATACGCTCGCTTGAGGTAGTTTTTGGGGAGTCGATTCAGAGCTGAGTCGGCTAAACGACAGATGGAAACAGATTAGCCGACTCAGTTCTGCCGCAGCGAACATTCACGTCACGTGACTGATCAGCTGTTTCCGCTCCGGACAACATGTAACATCGCTAAAACTAGTTGGCATGACAGAATAAATACAACTTGCCCGATAGCAACACATACCTGAAATATTCTCTCCATTTTGCCGAGATGTCTGTTTTCAAACGCTACTTCCTGTTTACTGTGGAAGTGCGTAACGCTGACGTCTGACGTATGGCGCTGACGTGTGACGTAATGACGCTGACGTCTGACGTAGAGACGCTTTGCGTGGCATTGCAGATGCGCTTCAAGCCAGTTTAATGGAAACACTTCTGATCCTCATAATTTTAATTTACATTTTAGCGAAATTTTCTAAAATTCGCTCAAAAATCGAATTTAAATTGGATGGAAACATAACTATTATTCTCTTTTTTGTCAGACTACAGGGAAAGTTGCAGTTATTGTCAATTCCTCTCTAACAAATTTAATATTACCACCTTAAACAAACAATCTAGATTGTTTTTTTGCCATGAACAATAAAAAAGTACAAGTATGAAGTCAGTAGAGTGTTATTGTTGAATCATTAATGTTGGGTGAAAGCCCACTGTCACAGTAAACGTACGAGGGATAAAATGATGTGACATTTTGGTAAGAACAGTTTGGCAGCAGATCATGAGCTGATGTTTGTCTAATGCAGCATTACAGAACATGGCAGCAATCAGGAATGTTGAAATATGTAAAGAGTAACAATATTTAAGTTTCAAACCATGATTATGTAATTTGTGATAGCTAAATGAATGAAGTGGAGTATGGTACGAGCAGTCCACGTCTTGGTGCGGCTGGACATTCTGTAAAAGTTGAGCATGTGATCACAAATGTCATCCCCTCCCACGTTGGTGTTATATTCTGCAACCACTGCACTTTTTTTTTTTTTTGCTCAAAATTACAAATCACTGATCTCTACATGTTGGTTTTGGCCCAAACAGGACGACGACACAGCCCTGTGGCTTTGTCCACTACGTCTAGCTCTGCATTTTGGTCATCCTCATCTGATTCCTCATCTGAGTTCTCACCCTCTCCTGACTCTCATCTTCTGAAAGATCAATGTCTGAATCTCCCACAGTGATTATGTACAGAATTTTCTCTGCCTCTGTCAAAGAGCTGTCTACCCCAAAAAAAAAGGTGAAAAAAACACAAGTACAAAATCTTGATGTGCGCTCTACATTAATAAATACGTTTTTCCCCTTATGAAGCTAATAGGGTATATGCCACGGGTAGTGGTGACGTACTTCCGTTAAAATATTTGCAGGGCTGCCAACTCTCACGCAATGACCGTGAGACACACGCATTCGAGGAGTTTCACACGCTCTCACGCCGCATTCACATTCCTCACGCTGAAAACTGACAAACGTCAAAATCTCAACTCCGTTCCACTTCCGTTTTGGGAAAATACATGAGTCCGCTCCACGTTTTACCACAACCCTTGGTGTTATGCATCCACGTTGTTATCCAGTCCGTATTTTTGCTCCAACCTTCCATCTACCTGCAACAGTTTGCAGGAAGTTTCCACACGGAGCAAAAAGTTACTGAAGAAGCTGATGTAGCTCGGTGTTTGCGGTCTGACTCTTCCCAGGAGGAAAGGTGAGTGCGTGGGTTAAATTACATTAATATCAAACATGTTAGAAAGAAAGGAAACATTAGATAGACGGAGCAGAGAAACTAGGGAAATAAAGTGTGATAGCCAAACGTGCTAAATGAACCATAGTATAATTTATCAGTTTATAAGTGTTGGTCAGTTCAGAGAAACATCTTCCTGGATGTTCTTCTTCTTCTCTCCTCTTCATGTTTGTGGGAATTCATTCAAGGGCCGTTAGAAGCTCCTGCAGCTGAGTGGAACATCTGGACCTGAGATGTGGAGCAGGTTCTGTGGACAGAACTCAGCAGAACCAACATTTGAGAGGCTGCACTCAGAGTGGGAGACTCTGAAGAACGTTGCTGAGCTTCAAACAGACACAGAGTCCAGGAGAGAATTAGTTTCTACTTCCTGAACGTTTCTCCACTGCAGCCAGATGTTGGTCAGCTGAACATCTGCAGAAACAGGAGACATGTTTGTCCTCTCCTGTTCACTTCAGCTGTTCTGATGCTGGACACAATTAAAGGCCTGGCAGTCCTTGATCTATAATATACTGTATATAATAATGCATGGCCCACCACCTTTCATCTTTCTTTTAGACTAAGATCAGATCAAGTTCGAGTCAAACCTGTAAAATAATGATTAATTAATTAATGTGTTTGTTTGTTTGCATTGTTTCAGTCCACTTCCTCAGCAGTTCGTGGTGGTAATGCACCACTACCAGTGTCGTGTAACAGGGTTGTTGTTTAATTAATTTGATCAAAATGTATCATATTTATAATATTTTTCTTGTTTAGCAGAAAAGTTTATCTAGTAGTTATTAGAAATGTTTCTTTTAATCTTTGTGGAAACTCCAGGTTCCTTCTGTTTGTGTAGTGACGACGCCCCGGGAGTTTGTACAACACATTTTACCCACTGTCTTACATTTGTAAATGTCTGTGTGTTGCAGATGTTAAAATTAATTTGCAAGCTGTGTGCGAAGAATTCATGCTGCCAACATCACTGCAGGGCTGTGAACAGGCTCGTGACTTTCCCTTTAAAGAAAAGGCAAACCCTTTACCAGGTAAGTGTTGGAAAATCATTCATGATTATTTTTGATACCTAATATTACAAGTGAGTATGGGGGAACCCAATATGGTGTCACCTCCTGATGAGAAACCTGCTAAGTTTTATTAATTTTATTAAGAATGACTTTCCCACAGACCAAATTGGTATTGGTAACTCTAAATTGTCCCTAGGTGTGAGTGAGAGAGTGAATGGTTGTTTGTCTCGTTTGTCTCTATGTGGCCCTGTGATGGACTTGCGACCTGTCCAGGGTGCACCCCGCACCTTGCACTGTGATTGCTGGATATGGGCACCGGCGACCCCCGTGACCCAAAATGGAAGAAACGGGTAAAGATGATGGATGGATGGATGGATGGACTTTCCCAGTAGCCCAACAGCACATGACTTCTTGTCCAATATGTCCAATATGTCTCTCTGATCATTAGCATAACACAGTATTTATGTTAGCTCTATTTGTTTGGCAGGAAGAAAGCTGAACATTGGCTTCACCACCAGGGCTAAGCTGAACAAGTTGCTAGATGATGGAGAATATGGAAAGATAAGGTAAAGCTTATGTTTTAACACCAAGAACACAGTAGAAATAGCCTCTCAATTATTACTGATACCTCTGACCACTTGAGGAATTCCAGCTGTTCCCAGCTTTTTGTGTGAAGAACACACAGTTCAAAACACTTAAAATTCAATTGTTTTCAACTCTTCTTACCATTTAGGCACTGTATTTATATGTTTTGTTGCTGTTTTGCTGTTGATATGTACATTTTCTGCTAAACCCACTGGAAAATGAAGAATGTCTCTAACTTTTCTCTTGTCATTTTTGACTAAACCTACATCATAAAATGCTCTTCATACAATGTAACAGTTAAAACACAGTCAAAAAGGTGGTAAATACTAACATTTATGGAGGACTTACTGACATTATTAGAAATAAAAGCAGAAATACATAAATAGACCATTAAATGAATATATGAACTTAAAGTTTTAAAGTTTAGTTTAAAACAAAGCAAACAGGAAAACACCTGTGCTTTTGTTTTAAACTAGCCTGGTTGATACCAGACCCATGTCCTTCACTTCGCTTTGGACTAGGGTCTGACTCTGAAGAACGTTGCTGAGCTTCAAACAGACACAGAGTCCAGGAGAGAATTAGTTTCTACTTCCTCTTCAAGTTTCTACTTCCTGAACGTTTCTCCACTGCAGCCAGATGTTGGTCAGCTGAACATCTGCAGAAACAGGAGACATGTTTGTCCTCTCCTGTTCACTTCAGCTGTTCTGATGCTGGACACAATTAAAGGCCTGGCAGTCCTTGATATATAATATATATAATAATGCATGGCCCACCACCTTTCATCTTTCTTTTAGACTAAGATCAGATCAAGTTCGAGTCAAACCTGTAAAATAATGATTAATTAATTAATGTGTTTGTTTGTTTGCATTGTTTCAGTCCACTTCCTCAGCAGTTCGTGGTGGTAATGCACCACTACCAGTGTCGTGTAACAGGGTTGTTGTTTAATTAATTTGATCAAAATGTATCATATTTATAATATTTTTCTTGTTTAGCAGAAAAGTTTATCTAGTAGTTATTAGAAATGTTTCTTTTAATCTTTGTGGAAACTCCAGGTTCCTTTTGTTTGTGTAGTGACGACGCCCCGGGAGTTTGTACAACACATTTTACCCACTGTCTTACATTTGTAAATGTCTGTGTTGCAGATGTTTAAATTCATTCGCAAGCTGTGTGCGAAGAATTCATGCTGCCAACAGCACTGCAGGGCTGTGAACAGGCTCGTGACTTTCCCTTTAAAGAAAAGGCAAACCCTTTACCAGGTAAGTGTTGGAAAATCATTCATGATTATTTTTGATACCTAATATTACAAGTGAGTATGGGGGAACCCAATATGGTGTCACCTCCTGATGAGAAACCTGCTAAGTTTTATTAATTTTATTAAGAATGACTTTCCCACAGACCAAATTGGTATTGGTAACTCTAAATTGTCCCTAGGTGTGAGTGAGAGAGTGAATGGTTGTTTGTCTCGTTTGTCTCTATATGTGGCCCTGTGATGGACTTGCGACCTGTCCAGGGTGCACCCTGCCCCTTGCACTGTGATTGCTGGATATGGGCACCGGCGACCCCCGTGACCCAAAATGGAAGAAACGGGTAAAGATGATGGATGGATGGACTTTCCCAGTAGCCCAACAGCACATGACTTCTTGTCCAATATGTCTCTGATCATTAGCATAACACAGTATTTATGTTAGCTCTATTTGTTTGGCAGGAAGAAAGCTGAACATTGGCTTCACCACCAGGGCTAAGCTGAACAAGTTGCTAGATGATGGAGAATATGGAAAGATAAGGTAAAGCTTATTTTTTAACACCAAGAACACAGTAGAAATAGCCTCTCAATTATTACTGATACCTCTGACCACTTGAGGAATTCCACCTGTTCCCAGCTTTTTGTGTGAAGAACACACAGTTCAAAACACTTAAAATTCAATTGTTTTCAACTCTTCTTACCATTTAGGCACTGTATTTATATGTTTTGTTGCTGTTTTGCTGTTGATATGTACATTTTCTGCTAAACCCACTGGAAAATGAAGAATGTCTCTAACTTTTCTCTTGTCATTTTTGACTAAACCTACATCATAAAATGCTCTTCATACAATGTACAGTAACAGTTAAAACACAGTCAAAAAGGTGGTAAATACTAACATTTATGGAGGACTTACTGACATTATTAGAAATAAAAGCAGAAATATATAAATAGACCATTAAATGAATATATGCACTTAAAGTTTAAAGTTTACCTGTGCTTTTGTTTTAAACTAAACCTTAAACTAAACTGAGGTAGCACAGACATCTGCATGTGGATCCTGCTTTATCCTGTCTGTTGACCAATAGAAGAGCTGATCCAGGAAAGGTTTCCTTTTTTTTAAAATTTGGTGCATTTTAAGTTATTTATTGGTTTTTATATGTTTTAGTTATTTATTCGTCCATTAAAGCTACTATATGTAACTTTTCTAACAATATATTTTTAACATATTTCTTCACTCTGTCACTAGATTGATGTTAGAGAGGTAATCTCTGAAAAAAACTAAAAAAAATATTGTCCCCTTGCTTCTCCAGGTGGTAAATAAGCATTTCTAAAAAGAAAAAGTGACCCGCCATTTTCCATCCAATAAAAACAAAGTTTGTAACCAGCCAATAAAAACCGAGCTTGAATTTGAATCAGCCAATAAAAACAGAGCTTGAATTTGAATTTTAACAGACCACAAGGGGGCAGAGCCATATATGGCTCTGAGGGGGAGGGATCAGAATGCTTTGCTTGTTGAATTTTTTTCTAAGTGCTGATGTTCTACAGAAACTGCAGACTGAACCTTTAATATATTTCTTTTTACTTTTTATTTCTAATTATGTCAGTTTTGGTCCTCCATACATATTCAAATATGAAATAGTATTTCAATCTGACACAGATATAAAGTAGAGTGTAGGGAGTCATTTTCAGTCAATTTCTATTGTAGGATGTAGCCAACAGGATGAGGCCAGGTGAAGCTCACCAGCACAATCAAACCCTGTTGCCGCGCCGCCGCACTGCCGCCGCGCTCCCCCCACACACAAAAACAAGATTCTCACTCTTTGGCTTTTTGAAAAGTTGGCAGCCCTGTACAACTGGAGTGGAGCGCATTTAAGATATTAAAAAAAAATCACAGACAGGATTCACTCGGCATAAACTTGTGTAATAAAGGTTGCTTTCAGCAGCCTACATATCTCCTAAAGCAACTTTCCGTAATAAACTGTGAACTGATAGTTAGCATGCTAACGCTAAGCTAAAACATTAGCACTCACCACCACTTTGTCTCAAAGGAGCGGCAGAGCTGTGTGTAGAACTTGCCCGCACATGCGCAGTAGGGCCCAGTCCCTTCATGTTGTCTTCTTCTTCTTCTTCTTCTTCTTCTTCTTCTTCTTCTTCTTCTTCTTCTTCTTCTTCTTCTTCTTCTTCTTCTTCTTCTTCTTCTTCTTCTTCTTCCTTGGTTTTTAACGGCAGCTTGCATCCATCATTGTTGCACTACTGCCATCTCTTGGTGCTTATATATTAATTTCTTTTCTCATTATTGAGTCCAGTATTTTTTTTTAAACGAAATATCTTTCTTTTCCCTTCATCACTACTCAGCTGAGCAGCGACATCTTCCAACTTTAGTTCCCTATTAGAACCAATTTCAGCCCCTTCATGTCAAAATAAAAATATCTTTAGTAATCTGCTTAAAAAAATAGGTACACTCTCTATATTTTAGTAAAAAAGTACAGTAAACTTATTTGTATTTAGTAATGAGACAACATTTTTACAAAACATAAAAGAATAAGTAATGATTACTAAAAAGTTTAAATACAATAAATATCAGGGTTAAGAGTGCAGGATGCTACAGCCGCATACAGTTTCACTTGAACTAACAGTAAAATATTTACTTCAGATAAATATGTAGGACTTTTAAGTTAATTGTGTATATATATGTGGTTGTGTGTGTGTGTGTGTGTGTGTGTGTGTGTGTGTGTGTGTGTGTGTTCAAGATATTTATATATGTTAGACATTATAAATATAAATGTTAGTTATTAAAAACATTAACTGCACAAATCTTCCTTTAAGTATTTTTTCCTCAAGAATACCTAACGAAAGTCACTCAACCACTTCATTTGAATATTACCTTCAAATTACATTGATTTTATAAAAGTTTTTCTTGCCTCAATGTCCATCTTCTGAAATTGTACCCTAAAATCATCCATACAGTGTACATATATTGGGATGAAGGGTTTAAAATGTGCAGTTTTCTCCCAAGTTTGACAAAGTTATTTTTACTGTATTTCTTCATTCTCTCATGTAATGTCTCATTTTTTCCATACTTCATGATCACCTGGCTGTGACCCGTCCTGTCCCTCGAGGGATGAGTATGAACTTTCTTGTTTTGAACCACTTTGGCTGTGGCTGCCTACCTGGGAGGAGTCGACGAGGGACAGGACGGCCCCCAGAAACCATCTTGGCTCCAGCAAACTGGTTGGTCCACAAGTTGTTTACAGCTTGGTGGGGGAAGATCAGTGTGCTGGAACTCTGACTGAGGAAGCCCTCTGGACTGAGGGTGAAACGTTTCGACTAAAAGAAACTGTCCAGATGACCAGATTGAGACTTATCAGATTTGATACCTGGATTATTGAGTATGAACTTTCTTGTTTTGAACCACTTTGGCTGTGGCTGCCTGCCTGGGAGGAGTCGACGAGGGACAGGACGGCCCCCAGAAACCATCTTGGCTCCAGCAAACTGGTTGGTCCACATAAGTTGTTTACAGCTTGGTGGGGGAAGATCAGTGTGCTGGAACTCTGACTGAGGAAGCCCTCTGGACTGAGGGTGAAACGTTTCGACTAAAAGAAACTGTCCAGATGACCAGATTGAGACTTATCAGATTTGATACCTGGATTATTGAGTATGAACTTTCTTGTTTTGAACCACTTTGGCTGTGGCTGCCTGCCTGGGAGGAGTCGACGAGGGACAGGACGGCCCCCAGAAACCATCTTGGCTCCAGCAAACTGGTTGGTCCACATAAGTTGTTTACAGCTTGGTGGGGGAAGATCAGTATGCTGGAACTCTGACTGAGGAAGCCCTCTGGACTGAGGGTGAAACGTTTCGACTAAAAGAAACTGTCCAGATGACCAGATTGAGACTTATCAGATTTGATACCTGGATTATTGAGTATGAACTTTCTTGTTTTGAACCACTTTGGCTGTGGCTGCCTGCCTGGGAGGAGTCGACGAGGGACAGGACGGCCCCCAGAAACCATCTTGGCTCCAGCAAACTGGTTGGTCCACATAAGTTGTTTACAGCTTGGTGGGGGAAGATCAGTGTGCTGGAACTCTGACTGAGGAAGCCCTCTGGACTGAGGGTGAAACGTTTCGACTAAAAGAAACTGTCCAGATGACCAGATTGAGACTTATCAGATTTGATACCTGGATTATTGAGTATGAACTTTCTTGTTTTGAACCACTTTGGCTGTGGCTGCCTGCCTGGGAGGAGTCGACGAGGGACAGGACGGCCCCCAGAAACCATCTTGGCTCCAGCAAACTGGTTGGTCCACAAGTTGTTTACAGCTTGGTGGGGAAGATCAGTGTGCTGGAACTCTGACTGAGGAAGCCCTCTGGACTGAGGGTGAAACGTTTCGACTAAAAGAAACTGTCCAGATGACCAGATTGAGACTTATCAGATTTGATACCTGGATTATTGAGTATGAACTTTCTTATTACTTTTTAATGTAATATTTTCTGAACGGACACATTCCCAATGCTTTATTCACACATGAAAACAAAAGGGAACCAAAATCAAAACAATGACAATGTCGCAGTGTTCAAATATCTATTTGAAATATAATGTGTATGTATACATACACAATGTACGTATATACAGTACATACAGCATTATATACTGTGTACTCTCAGCTCTGCATGTACATACTGTGAACTCTCAGTTTCTGCCACATCAAATTTTAGCTCAAAAACTGTAAAACTGTTTGCAAACATACAAACATTTTTGTTTCCAATATATTCAGGTAGCGATAGGGGCCATCTTAAATTGAGTTATCCTAAAACTCATCAGTTGTAAATGTCCGTCCAATGATTCCTTTCAGAAAGTTTCATATAAATCTGTCCCCGCTGAAACCCATCTGTTCTCTCTGGCGTTTCATACTGTGTGAGCTGACTTTGTGTACATGTATATATTTTATCCTGCGTTTTCATTTTAATGCTGTTCTTATACATTTTTATTATAATTTCACTGCTGTAAATCTCATAGTTTTACCATTGGTGTGTGTTACTGTTTCTGTAATTTTATTGTGATGCACCAGTTGAAACAGTTTGTGACTTGACTGTCGTGTGGGTCCATGAGTTATTTTGCTAACAGACAAAGAGACTGACTACAAGCGTTAACGTGTGTGTCAGCCTGATGTCACAGGGTAAATAAAGGTTCAAAATACATTATTAACAAGCAGCTTCCTAACAATAGAGAATCGAGGCTAAACACGAGCGAGGCCCTTTGTTGTTGTGTGTTACGGTGTGGATGTTAGCATGTAAGCATAGCGTTGCTAAGCTAGCGACAGTAACAGAGGAGCTAGATCATGAAAAAACTGTTCAAACACACACAATTTCACTAAGTTATTCACATTGAATTTTGGTTTACTTGACAAAAAGTGATCTGAGCATATTTTTGATGTTGACGATGGCAAATCCTTGCGGTTGATATTACACAGCCAGACTCGCCGACGTTCAGTGGTGAGCGCTTCTGTATTTGGTCCTATATTAATTTAATTGGGGCCAGATAAAGTAAGTACAGACACCCACACGTGTTTACCCTGGCCTGCTCAGAGCAGGGTGTAATAACACACTTTTTTATCCCTTAGTTTTTAACCCTAGATTAGTTTAATTTATATGGCATTTTTATTCACAAGCATGAAAAACATGGTGTATGTTTTGTACCTTCGGTATGCTTTGTTTGTATTATAGTAAACTGTCCTTTTGTTATTGTATGGCATTTTGGTTAACCCTGTGGGCGTTACGAGATGCTACTTCAATCACTCAAAGGAGACACACAAAGACACACGCACACACACATAACAGAACAGAACATGTAAAACTCTGCATGTTCTGCAGAAAGTTTGACTTGCAGAGATGCAAGGAAGAGTTTGGTTACAGAGAGAAACCTTTAAACTGGTTAGTTTTGGTGTTTTGACAGAGACAGAGCATGGAGCAAGCCTCACATTTACACATACACGCACACATACACACACACACACACACACACACTCACATACACACGAGCACACACACAGCCTCTCCCTAAACCAGCGTGCGCACGTACGCGCATACACACATGCGTACACAGTCACTCACACACGTGCACACATAGAACCAAACACGTGCATGTGCGAAGGCCTCAGAGGGCTTTCGCCAGATAAGGAAGGTGCAGCTCTGACACACACACACACAAAACAGAACATGCAGACTTCTCACTAGCAGGGAGCAACTGCAGATTTGGCTGTTTTTTGCTGTAAAAAAAGGTTTAGAGCTTTCAACAAAGTAATTGACATGCAATGGTTATGTGAAATGTGTATCCTATGATTAAATGGAGATATATGACTGAATAGTATGATTAAAGTGTATGTTCTAGTATGTTTTGTAAGATTCACAGCACGCTAAAAGGTGTTCTTCCACAACTAGGTGAAAGTTGAGACTTGTCTGACCGAGGGTTGCAGCGAGGCCCAGATGATGTCACCTTCAGCCAGGGAGGGCTGAGAAAAACATTAGGTCATCAGTTCCGGAGAAGGGGCTGGTGGATGAGGTAA
>JBBPBX010017156.1:0-24911 GCA_038048925.1 Garcialebias charrua | reverse complement strand
AAACAGAAAAGCAATAGTGTGAATGCCTAGAATAGGTAGGCATTCACACAATAAATATAAACAGAAAACCAATAGTGTGAATGCCTAGGCATTCACACAATAAAGGAATTCTTATTAGGTTTATTAATAATAATAATAATAATAATAAACTTTATTGATTAAGCCCTTTAAAATAACTAACAGCTGCAACAAAGTGTTGTACATATAAAATCAAAAACATTTAAACACATAAAAAATAAAACTGTTAAAACATTAAGATCAATAAAACCAACAAAAACAGTGCCTAACAAATTGAGTGTGTGCTAAAAGCCAGGGAATAAAAATGTGTTTTTAAAAGAGTTTTAAAACTGGACAGTGAAGGAGCTCGTCTGATGGGAAGAGGGAGATCGTTCCACAGTCTTGGAACAGCAACAGAAAAAGCTCTGTCCCCTCTGAGCCTCCATTCAGGAGCAGCTGATCAGCTGATCTGAGGCACAGAGCAGGAGAGTATGGGTGAAGCAGCTCAGAGAGGTAGGATGGGGCAAGACCATTTAAACTTTTAAAAACAAATAAAAGAATCTTAAAATGAACTCTAAAATGAACAGGCAGCCAGTAGAGTGAAGCCAGAGTGGAGGTGATGTGCTCCCTCTTATGAACTCCAGTTAGAAGCCGAGCAGCAGCGTTCTGGACCAACTGGAGACGTCCGAGGGAGGACTGGCTGACGCCAAGGTAAAGAGCATTGCAGTAATCCAGCCGAGAGGTGATGAAGGCATGGATTACTGTTTTCAGCTGCTGTTTTGTGAGGATGGGCTTTACCATAGCCAGCTGACTGAGGTGATAAAAAACTGGCCTTGACCACCGTTCCAATCTGGGAATCTAATTTAAAATCACTGTACATTTTAAAACCCAAGTTAGAAACGTTTTCTTTACATGTGGTGCCAGAGGACTCAGATCAACAGGGCAAGGTTCACAAGAGCCACTAGGACCAATCTCCATCACTTACTGTTTTACTTCTGTTTTACTTTCATTAAAATTTAAGAAGTTTAAAGACATCCAAGCTTTGATGTCTTCAAGACACAACAGAAGTGGCCTGATTGACTAGGCGTCTTTCTTTTTTTTAGTGGCATATAGATCTGACTATCATCAGTGTAACAGTGAAAAAATATCCCATGCTTTCTAAGGATTGATCCCAATGGAAGCAGAATAATAGGTGCCTTCCATGCATTGCCTGGAGGCAGTGCATTGCCTTGCTTCACAAGGCTTTCCTATAAATTGCAGTTTCCTTTTATTGCAGTCCCCAATAAAAGTTTTGATACTGGTTCACAGAAGCCCTGTCTCAGTGTCCTCTTCGGCCCTGTTTACACGGACACTGTGTGGGGGAAACGGATGTTTTGGGTATGTTAATTAGGTGAAAAGTTTTGCGTTGACACTGTCGAATTCTGTGGATACGACACTCTCCCCCTCCACCCCCCGTCCTCATGATTTCACTGTAGTTACCATGCTGGGCCTTTAGATGGCGCTGTGATTTTTGGAACCTTCACTACTGCGCATGCGCTGCCTGAGGTAAACAGCTGCCTCGTCTGCTTTCCTCTCTGGCTAAAATCAGCTAACTACAAGTTGTTGTCAACAAGTTAACAACAAGTTAAAGCTGGAATTTGGATAAGAGTCAACAGATTTGAGTCAGTGGGACCCGCTTCATCTAACAAGCTGCACACCAGACGCTGAGCCTGTGGACCAGGGGCCTCATGTATCAACCGTGCGTGCGCACAAAAACATTGCGCACGTCACTATCCACGCAAAACCCCGTATGTATCAAAACTGAACTGAACGTGAATATGTGCGCATCCAGGTACATTTCCACGCAAGCTCCATGGCTCGCGTACGCACGTTTCTGTGGTTCTTGTTCCTTTGGCGACACTTACAGGTGATTCAGAGAAACTGAAGCCCCACAGTCTGTGGTTGACTTTAAGAGCGGCTTGAAGACCTTTCTTTTCAACCGAGCTTACACTACCTCCTCATGATTCTACTTTTGATCATAGCTGATACTGTTGTTGATTTTAATTGTTTATTAAATGTTTTATTGACATTTAATTCTGTTGCACCTTGTAGCACTTTGAGATTTTCATTAATGAAAAGTGCGTTATAAATTGAATTCATTATTATTATTATTATTATTATTATTATTATTATTATTATTATTATTATTATTAACTGTTCATGATGTGAAAATGATTAATATTCCCATCAAACACACGATTAACAAGTATTACATCCACATGACGCAGTTAAATAAAGCACGCGCAAAGTTGTGCCAAAAATAAATTTAACAGGAACGGATTCATTCAGCCTTACTGGAGGATATAATAAATACGTAGTGTAACACGCAGAGCATTTATTTATAAACAGATATAATTTTCTGATCTAGGATATGGCTTATCAGCCGTTTCCAGAAATAATCATTTTTCAGTTTGGCACTGCTGCGCTCTGGAGCACAACGCAGGAACCGTGCATCACGCACATCAGAAGCAGCGATCAAACTGTTCCCGAGCTATGAGGGAGCTGCAGGCCGATCAGGGCTGTCCAGTCCACACAAAGCCTGATCAATGGAATGTCTCATCTATATGATTCCAAAGGCTGAGTGGTCGCGCTTTGGAGCGCGCGCGCACCCTCTCCGGTGCGGCAGCTGGAGGTGATTCATGATCTGCGTTTATTGTAGATTTCTCCAAGATGACACGTGAAAGTACACCATATATAACTTGTAGGAGAGTAAAGGCTTCACAGACAAACAGATTGCGCACAAGGCTGCTGCGCGCGCAGCGTTTGGAGACTCCAACATCACGTCATGTCATGAAAACTCTCCACTGAGACGCACAGACCCGTTTCTTCATATCATCTATTAAATAAACAAAGATCTATGTTCTACCAAACATCTAAGTTCCTCTGTGTTTACAGTAATTATGGTAATAAACTCGTGCGCAAAGTTAATATTTTCACTCAGAATGAATGGATGAGCTGGCGCACCAAAGCAGGGTGGGCGCACACACAAATACCGACACACAATCACTCGTTCTTTGCGTGATAAACACATTTTATTACTATTCTTACTTAGGATTTTTTTCCTCACTCATATTATATTAAATTCATTATTTTCCTGAATCTAGAAATCATTTCTGATCGCGCAGGGATCAAACAAGCATGTCCTTCACACATGCAGGAAGTAATTTGCATCTGTTTAACATATGTAAATGAAGGCGTGTCAGGGGAGGTGTCTCACGTGCGCTCAGTTCCACGTTGGTGATGTACAAAAGGAATGTGCGTGGATTCCGGTGTACGCACAGTTTGATACATCTGGATCTTTTTGTGCGTGCACACTTTTCTGGATTTGACCGTACGTCACTTTTCAGTGGGAAATCCACGTAAGTCTTTGTACATGAGGCCCCAGAACCGCTGAGTGGACTGTGGACCAGAACCGGACTTTATACTCCGTGATAAACAGCTGACTTACAGCAGGTAAATCAACGTTCTTAATATAATGTTTGCTTGTGTTTACTTTGATCACACAACAACTGAGTTTTTATTTATTTATTTATTTCTGCCAGGTGGAGAAGCTGTCGTTGACAGGCAGACGGTTCGGCGGTTCTGATGGGTCCAGATGAACACACAGCAAGAGTCCAGTTCATTAACGTAGTTACAGTTCGGTTCACGTGTTTTAATAGTGTTCAGTTTAATTCTCAGTGTTTGTGTTGTAAACTTTGTGGTGCTGAATAAATAAATAAATAAAAAATAAACCTGGTGTCTTCATTTTCACAGCACGTTACGCACTGTTTAAAATATGTAACGAGTCCAGTCACTGCCTATAATCATAATACTGTTTACATTCTCTGTTTACATTTATTAATACTGTTTACTTTTATTACTACTGCTTACATGTAATTACTACTGTTTACATTTATTTACACTACTTTAATATCTACACCACTGCTGGTACATATACAGTGTGCTCTGAACGGTCTTATTTAGGGATGCCCAATGTGCCTTACTGCATATGCCACTTTTTGCCTCTACAACAACATCAACTACTACCTCATACATATACTGTGTACATTGACTCATACGCTGCTTTGCCACTTTGCAAATGTCAATGCTAGAAACCTTTAGTTTATTTTAGTTATACTTTTTATACTCTTTTTTTATACCACTATGCAAAAAAAAAAAAAAAAAAAAAAAAAACACTCAGGACAGTGTTAGTTTTACTATTTTTATGCTTATGTCTATTATTATATGTTTCAGTGTTTCAATGTTTAGATGTTTACTGTTGCACCGAGGGACTGAGAGAAACGCAATTTCGGTCCTGTGTATGTCCTGCACTGTACATATTGCAGATCTGACAATAAAGTTGACTTTGACTTTGACTTTGATACTGTAGTTCAGATAAATTTACATCTCCCACGCAGCCACGCTAACATAAATACTGTTTATTATTGTTAAACTGTTATATTTTGCAACGTGACACGTGAAATGTCAGACTGTCCGCGCGTGCGGGCTGCGCGCATGTGGTTGACACAAAAGCTCCACGGGAGATGTTTACATTATCAGCGGGGGGTCAGCGAAAAACTTCCACCTTGAGAGCTGGATCAGGAAAGTATCGGAGTCATCGAGGGGGGCCAGCAGCGTCGTGTAGGCGATAAGCAAAGTCGCAAAGAGAAAGTAGCGGTTACACTCAAAATACGCGCCGTGTAAACTGGCCCTTCATCACCTTGATTCCTGACTGAGTTGATGGTCATTGTGATCTGTTGTTCTAATCGACCCGTCTGCACCACTGCAATCTTCTAGAAAACAGTTGAAGTACACCAAACACGTTAAGTATTTTGGAACTTAAAAACTTTAGCATATGTACCTAACTTTTGTCTACAATACAATGTTAAATGACAAGAACCATTTTTTATGGTTTTATTATTTTAATTTTAACAGTAATGAAGATGGAGAAATCACTATGCCTTTATTATTGTCTAGTTCTCAGAACCATGGTCCTATAGAGACCCAGCAGTCCCGTCCAGATGCCGGCAAGGATCAAACCAATCAACACCTGTGTTTTCAGACACAACAAACCCAGATGAGTAGTCATATCAAAGTTTTAGTTCTGCAAACAAATCAGTATTTAGAGCCTTTAAAACTTTGTTCATGATTTTGCTATGATCTTTGCATTTAATAATTTGCCAGCCTTTTGGTTTTTTAGCTGTTCATTTGTCTACTTTACCTGTTGCTCTGCAACTTTTAGCGTTTAGGTAACGTTTTTGCTACTTTTAGCTTTTAGTTAGCCTTTTGCTACTTTAGCTTTGAGCCACCATTTTGATACTTGTAGCCTTTAGATAGTTTAAATCAGTGGTGTAGTCTACATTTTGTAGTGGGTATACTGTGCTTCACACAGCTGGAGCAGCTACGTGGGACATGCGTCTGGCAGAATACAAAGAGACCATCTGTCCATCCCTCCCACCCAAAAAAAGGGACACAGCTGGTCTCTAAGGGCGTTTACGATGCGTTTCGTCACGATGTTTCAGTGTTTCAAGTATCAATGGCACGTGCCCAATGATATGTCACGTATCATTGGACACTTTTAACACTAGCTCTACCAGTTTTTGTCAAAATGACAATTCTACCTATGCAACCCATGGGATTGTCAAACTGACAAATTGAATTAGCATTTTTAAAGCCATTGGTATGTATATGAGGCCATTCCAATCTGTTGGCGGGGAGGAGGCCTTGGGGCATATTTATATAGTCAGGTAAATCCAGTGGTGGAGAAAATACTCAAACACTGTACTTAAGTAAAAGTGCAAATAAACAGACAAAAATATACTCTAGTAAAAGTAGAAGTACCATATTAATATTTTTACTTAAGTAAAAGTAAATAAGTACTTGCTTTTAAAAATACTTAAAGTATTAAAGTAAAAGTAATTGCTGAATGTATTACCTAATGCAATGGCCTACAATACCATAAAGTGTGTGATATATATATATATATAATATATATATATATATATATATATATATATATATATATATATATATATATATATACATATATATATGTATATATATATATATATATATATATATATATATATATATATATATATATATATATATATATAATAGCTTGGTCCGCATTGCCGGCAGTAAGTCAGGCTCGTTTCCGGTAAAAGTTGGACTCCGCCAAGGTTGCCCTTTGTCACCGATTCTGTTCATAACTTTTATGGACAGAATTTCTAGGCGCAGCCAAGGTGTTGAGAGGATTTGTTTTGGTGACCTTAGAATCGCTTCTCTGTTTTTTGCAGATGATGTGGTCCTACTGGCTTCATCAGTTCGTGATTTACAATTTTCACTGGAGCGGTTTGCAGCCGAGTGTGATACGGCCGGGATGAGGATCAGTTCCTCCAAATCCGAGGCCATGGTCTTGAGCCGGAAAAGGGTAGCATGCCCTCTCCGGGTCGGGGAGGAGGTCCTGCCCCAAGTGGAGGAGTTTACGTATCTCGGGATCTTGTTCACGAATGAGGGAAAACTGGAGCGTGAGATCGATAGGCGGATAGGTGCAGTGTCCGTAGTGAAGCGGGCGCTGTACCGGTCTGTCGTGGTGAAGAGAGAGCTGAGTCAAAAGGCAAAGCTCTCAATTTACCGATCGATCTACGTTCCCACCCTCATCTATGGTCATGAGCTTTGGGTTATGACCGAAAGAACAAGATCTCGGATACAAGCGGCTGAAATGAGTTTTCTCCGCAGGGTGTCTGGACTCTCCCTTAGAGATAGGGTGAGAAGCTCAGTCATCCGGGAGGGACTTGGAGTAGAGCCGCTGCTTCTCCACATCGAGAGGAGCCAGTTGAGGTGGCTCGGGCATCTGGTTAGGATGCCTCCTGGACGCCTCCCTGGGGAGGTGTTCCGGGCATGTCCCACCGGGAGGAGACCCAGAGGAAGAGCCAGGACGCGCTGGAGGGACTATGTTTCTCGGCTGGCCTGGGAACGCCTTGGGATTCCCCTGGAGGAGCTGCACCAAGTGGCTGGGGAGAGGGAAGTCTGGGCCTCCCTACTTAGGCTGCTACCCCCGCGACCCGACCCCGGATAAGCGGAAGAAGATGGATGGATGGATGGATGGATGGATGGATGTTTTTGCTACTTTTCTATTGTTTATTGTTTAATGTATGTGTTTCATTGGCCTCGAGGCTCAATAAGATTTACCTGACTAAATAAAGGTTGAATGAAAAAAAATAAAAAAATAAAATTCAGTGTAACATTATTTTTGATCAAAGCTTGTAAGAACCCCCCCCACCTACAGAGCAGTCTCTGGTGAAAACAACTCTCTCTCTCTGTAGAAGCAAGTTGGAAATGCTGTTGGAATGTGTGGTTAATTTGTGGGGGATGTATGTAAATGAATGTTCTTTGTGTGAGGGGGATCTTTTGTTTTGACCTACTGGAGAAGATTATGCTGGGAGAAGATTCTCAGGAGGGGATGTTTACCCAAAAACAAAGATATCCACCCCCAGGCTCATGACACCTAATGGAAGAATTGTCATTTTGACAAACTCATGGCAGTTCTAGTGTTTTTTTTTTTCCCCTGGGTTTGCCAGTGTTAAGTGGGTATACGGAAATTCCCAAGCTTTACTAGTGGGTATGCGACATATATCAGTGTATCACGTAGACTATACCACAGGTTTTAATACTTTTAGCGAACTTTTTGCAATTTTTAAATTTAAATAAATGGTTTACCTACTTCAAGCTAATATTTTTCTACTTATCACTTTTGAAACACTTGTTACTGCTTTTAGTTACCCTTCTGTTATTTTTGCTATCATTTTCTATCATCATATTCTAGATATCTCTATCATCATATATCATATTTTAGGTATCATTCGCTATCATAAAGGGCAGTTGTGGCTGAGTGGTTAAAGCAGTTGTCCTCTGATGCAAGAGTTGGGTGGGGGTGGTTTGAATCCACCAGCAGTCCCATGCCGAATTGTGGCTTTCAGTTACCCTTTTTCTAGTTTACATATAGTTTACTACTTTTGTTTCTAGCTAGCCGTTGCTACTTCTATCTAGATTTTTGGTACTTTTATTGTTGTTTTTTGTACTTTCTGCTTTTAGCTACCACTCTGCTACTTTTAACTTTTAGATCATACTGCAACTTATAACTTATAGCAAGTTTTTACTACCTTTAGCTATCCATTTGCCACTATTAGCGCTTAGCTAACTTTGAACTACTTTTAGTTTTAGCTTCTGTTCTGCTTCTTTAGATTTTAGACAGCCTTTTGCAACTTTTTGATTCTGGCTAACTCAGTCATTTTAGAAAGACTTTTGTGTCTAACTTTTACTTTACTTTTTTCTGCTTTTAGGTAGGTTTTGCTTATCTTTTACCCACCTTTGCCTATTTTAGCTTCTTACTAACTTTTTTCATTTTAGCTAGCTTTTTGCCACTTTTAGGTAGAGTTTTACTAAATTTACCTTCTTACCATTCTGTTTTTTTAGCGTTTTGCAAATGTTCTGCTCTATTTTAACTTTATCAACTTACTTTCAGCTTTAAGCAAAATTTGAGCAGTCATTTAGCACTTGCACTGCATTTTAACAGAAAATGTATTTTTTCTATACAAGTGTTATTTTGTTGTGCCCTGAGACCTCAGAGTTATAACCTGTCTTTTTGTTGATATGTTTAATCACTTCTTCTGTTTTTGTGGCTTGGACCCACATCACTTAAGATTAACACTTGATAAGACAATGTTCACAGAGTAAAAAATCAGTCAGAGCATGGATGGGTTTTGGAAAGTTCTTCTGCTTTTTGATAGGCTTACTCCAAACACTAAAGGGAGGAAAATGATAATTTAGTCCTTATCTGTGTTTTTATCATTATCTGTGTCTGCCTTTTAGCAAAATATATCATGATTCACTGACTAGATTTTAATGAAACTCAGAATGTAATCACTGTACATATATCTTCAACTAGTTACAGCTAAGAGTTAGTCACAACAAATAGTTTGGGCATAAAATCCAGATGTGTTGCTTATACTGTATATGTCTGTGCTGGTCCATCTGTTTTTCTGTCTGACGGTCTTTTAAGATGCTCAGTCACACAAAGTTGTTGACATAAAGTCAGCAAAATGAAGAACAAAGCAAGGAACCCATCAGTCTTAAAGGTACTTTAAGAGAGAGTCAGTTACACAGTGAGACTTGTAAAATCAAACCGTACTCCATAAAGAAGACATTTTCCAGTGGTCTGGTGTTGGACACCAGTATTCTGCTGGTTTTTAGTTGGTTTCCACTGGCTGAGTGAGCTTTCGTAATCCAGATTGATGACCCCAGTGGGTAAAACTCGGATCCCCCAATAAGCCCTCTTTACTCTGCGGTAGTTGGCATCCTGAACATCACAACGATATGTTCCTGAAAAAAAAAAAAGATTTGTTCATTACAAATAATATTTATTGTATTTAAGCTACAACTTCATTTCTCAAAGCTTGTACCTAGACAGTAGCTACCTGTATGTTTACATGCACATTTTTTTGACTAGATTTAAAGTTTTCAGATTAAATAATTCAAATGTATTGTTTACATGGGCACAATACTGTATGTTCATGACGAGGATTTATATGCAACGGACTGTGTTCTGAACAAAAGTACTGTCATGCACAGATGGGTAAACTCTCCTTAAAAAACACATTTTTCATTTCATTTACCCTTTATTTATATAGGTACTGTAGTCTCATTGAGCCATGAGAACTCATTTTATCAAGAGAGACCTTTAGGGAGCAGATGGAAGGGGTTGAGGGCCTTGCTCAGGGACCCAGGGTGGGGCAAGTAAGTGTGGAGGCAGGTAGTTGGCAGTTTCACCTTTTCCACACACATTTTAATGTTGTCGGTACCGGGGCTTGAACGGGCGATCTTCCGATCACAGGTCCACTGTCTCTAACCTCTGCGCCACCATTCCGCACAGAAGAAGTTCTACTTCCGGTTTACTTCCAGGATGAACGTAAACAAAGCTGAGTGCCCAAAATGGACCCGCGACAGGTCTTAATGACAGTGGCGACTTTACTGCACTCCCTGACTGAGCTACAGGTAATGCAGATAATTTAGAGCTCTTTCAAAGTTTCTAGTAGAAATGTTGTGTCGGTCGCGTTACTCTGGTCGGACCACTTTTTTCAGTAACGTGTAATCTAACGCGTTGCTATTTCAAAATCCAGTAATCAGATTTAAGTTACTTACTCCAAATCATTGTGCGTTACTTTTTTGTCATTTTCTGTAGTACTGTAATTTTATTTTATTTCCTCAATGCGTCTCGGCTGGGGAGTGATTAAAAAAAAGACGCGGAAATTCGGTCAGCTTCTGTGGCTGTTTGAAACCTGACACCACACCATGCAGCGCGTGCAGACTGGACTGAGGTGCGCTCACGGAGCTGAGAGAGGAGAAGCTTTTTACTGCAGTTCAGTAAAACAATGGAGCCAGGAGCCTCTCCGGGTCGGATAATAGCAGAGAGCTGCGACAGGAGGTCTCCCCGCGACCAAAACAACTAAGGCCCTGTTTACACGGCGCGTATTTTGAGTGGAACCACTCCTTTCTCTCTGCGTCTTTGCTTATCGTTGACACGAGTCCACTGACCCCCCTCTTTGACTCCGATGGTTTTTGAACTCACCCTCCAGAGTGGATCTTTTTCGCTGACCCCCCGTTGATAATGTAAACATCTCCCGCAGAGCTTTTGTTTAAACACATGCGCACCGCATGCACACGCGGACAGCCGACATTTTAACAATGGCGGTGGACTGGACAGCACCACTTTCTGAACTACAGCTGATGGAATATATTTTGAGTCTCATATTTAATTAATCTACACCTGATTACCTGTATCTGTGTTGGAAGAGACAGTCTGATCCAGTTCTTATGTCGCTGATTATTGAGCAGGCAGGAGGACATTTCACGTGTCACGTTGCACAACATGTACTAAATAATTACAGTTTAACAATAATAAACAATATTTATGTTAGAGTGGGAGATATATAAAGTTATCTGAACTAAATTAATCTATCTGGACTCAAGTTACGTGATTTAAACGATGCATAACATGCTGCGTGTTTAAAATGAAGACAACAGGTTTATTTTTTTTATTTTTTTATTCAACACCACAAACTGTACGTCACACAAACACTGAGAATTAAACTGAACACACTATTAAAACATGTTAACCAAACTGTAAATACGTTATTGAACTGGACTCTGCTGTTTTCATCATGGATTCTGGTCCGATCCGACCCGGTCCGCTTGGCGAAAGGACAACTGCTCGACCTCGTAGAAAAATAAATAAATAAAATAAATCAGTTGGTTGTTGTGTGATCAAAGTAAATACAAGCTAACATTATTATTAACGTTGTTTACCTGCTCAAATCAGCTGTTTTTCACGGAGTAAAGTCCGACATCGTCGACAAGGTTCTGGTCCACAGTCCACTCAGCATCTGGTGTGCAGCTGTTAGATGAAGAGGTCCCACTTGGTGTAAAATCTGTCGACTATTATCCAAAATTCAGCTTCAACTTGTTGTTAAGTTGTTTTTAGTTCAACTTTTAGCCCAGAAGAACGGAGCAGTCTGCCAGCACAGTGAAGCAGCACGCATGCGCATTGGGTGAAGTTTCAAAAATTCACAGTGCCATCTAATGACCCGGCATGGTAACTACACAGGATTTATGTGGGGAGGAGGGGGGTCATGAGTGAGGGGGGAGATTGAGCAGCTCCGTGAAACACTTGAATTTGCCCGTGTAAACAGAAAACTTTTCATGTAATTAACATACCCAAAACCTCCGTTTCCCCCCACAGTGTCCGTGTAAACAGGGCCTAAAGCTTGACTTCGGTACAGCCCCCCCCCCCACCTCCTGCTGTGTAGAAACTGGTGTTGATGGAGCTATCAATCGTCACAATAGGTCTGTCAATAGATCTTATTTACATACAAATACATTCTTTGTTCTTGTTTCTTCTGGTATTTACGCAAACAACAGCTCCATTTGTGTCAGGAGAACGCACAGCATGCAGGCATTTCACGATGCATTCAAGAGCATATGTTTGTTTGGATGTAACAGAGACCATGTGTACACAATTTCCTAAAATTAAAATAAAAAACTCTGATTTTGACGTTGAAAGACTGTCTTTATTATATTATTTATTTTTAAAAGTATTTACAGAAATACTTTTTTGTAAAAAATATTATTTGTTTAGTGAAGTCAAGAAATACACTATTTTTATATAATAATAATAATAATAATAATAATAATAATAATAATGAATTCAATTTATAACGCACTTTTCATTAATGAAAATCTCAAAGTGCTACAAGGAGCAACAGAATTAAATGTCAATAAAACAAATAATAAAACAATTAAAATCAATAACAGTATCAGCTAAGATCAAAAGTAGAATCATGAGGAGGTAGAGTATGCTCGGTCGAAAAGAAAGGTCTTCAAGCCGCTCTTAAAGTCAACCACAGACTGTGGGGCTCTTAGACAGTCAGGAAGAGAGTTCCACAGGCGGGGGGCAGCCACACTGAAAGCCCGGTCTCCCATGGTCCTTAATTTGGTTCTCGGAATGTGAAGGAGATTACTGTTCTGTGACCGCAGCGAACGGGTGGATGAGTATGGAATAAGAATATCCTTCAGATAATCTGGTGAAGTTCCGTGTAAGCATTGATGTGTAATGAGAGCAGTTTTGTACTGAATTCTGTAGGCGACAGGAAGCCAATGAAGGTTATGGAGAATGGGCGTAATATGTTCAAATTTACGAACTCTCAACAAGATCCTTGCTGCACTGTTTTGAATATATTGAAGTTTCTGAAGGTTTTTGCCAGGGATTCCAATAAACAGGGAGTTGCAGTAGTCGAGCCTGGAGGAGACAAAAGCATGGACGAGCTTCTCAGCATCGGAAAAAGTTAGGGATGGGCGAAGTCTGGAGATGTTTCGAAGATGGAAGAAGCAAGTTTTAAACAGATGCTTAATGTGATTTTCAAATGTAAGATTGGAGTCCATTTTTATTCCAAGATTAGTAACAGAGGTGGAGAGGGGGATGTCTTATATAAAGCAAGTATTCCTTTATTCATTCAACCTTCATTTAATACATTTACGTTTTTTATGTATTGTGACAGAGGGCTCTTGGCAGCAACAGCTGAAAGTACCTAATAAAGTAACTTAGTAATCTAACTTAGTTACTTTCCAAATCAAGTGGATGGTGGATGGAGAGTGGATGGTTGTTTGGTGTGAGTGAGACAGGTCCCTCTTGTAAATGAGTCCCCGTGACTCAACGAGGCTAGCCTGTATAAATAAAGGTTGAATGAATGAATTGAATGAATGAATGAAATAAGGCTGAGCTGAATACAGCTTCTCAGACTGAAGAAGTCTTTCGGACGAAAGACGAAACGTTTCTACATTTTTTTTGCTTTGTTTTGTTTTATTTTTTGAATGTCCAGAGGACCAGACTTAGCTTTATTTAGATTTTTCTACCTGGATTTTTGAGCATGCATCAGAGTAAACAGACTAAGCATTTACTGTACATGGACACCGTTTGGGTTATGAATCAGTGTAAACCACCTGTTTCGTTCTTATCACAAATTATTTTGGATTGCGCTGAATAAACAAAAAATAACCCGAACGGGGCATTTACGTCACGCATTTTTACTCCGAACAGCTGTTTGATCCGATTACTTATGTCTATGAAAACATAGCTAGTGAAGACAGGCACATGATCAGAAGAGTAAGTGTGCTGCTGTTGTCAGCTCCGAGCAGACCCAGGACAGACAGAGGAGGGGGCTGCGGGCAGCTGCGTCTCCTATGGAGATAAATCCTTCACGTTTCATTATTTTTGGGATTAAGTGAACACTGCACTTTGCACAAACGTCTACCTGGTTGAAACACTGAAACAGCAACATAGCCTACCATACCATACCAGTTTATTTATATAGCACTTAAAAATACAGCATCAGCCGTCCGAAGTGCTGTACAAGATTCAAGATTCAAGAGCATTTATTAACATTGCACCAATTTTCATCGATACAGCGTGATTATGTATTCACAGTCATCCAGGAGAGGGTTTTGAGTGTGAAAAGCTGCTGCCTTATCAAAACACATGACATGTTCTTCAGCGCGGCCTCTCTCATCCGTCTCAGGATGAAGGTCAAAGGTGGGAAAACAGGGAAAGAAACCATGGGGGTTACAGCGTTGATATTAAAAAAAATGAATCACATTTTGTCTGCAAGACACCGCATGACCCAGTAAAAACCATATCATAAGCACATTTATGACAGTTACATGTTGCAGGTTGAAACTGAGGCAGGGAGGATCTGTCCATGAAACATTCCGGATGCCTCCGATAACGCTCATAGAAAAGTTCTCCGGGGGGGGGGGCAGACAAGACAAGAACAGCTTTTTTCCACAGTAGCCACGTCTCAGGAGAGATTAGATATCCAGCCTTTTCCAAGGCTGTTTCCAAGGGAGCCAGATAAGAATTACAAATATTTTTACATCAGGCACACTTTGTAATTTCAGCAGCCTTCAGTCTGTAAGGGCCATTCTGTTCATATGATCCAATTCGGGACTTTTTTCCCACTGATCCAACTCTGACCTCAGATGTTGACCACAGCGACCCGAGTCCTAAGTCCAAGGGTGACCAGCTCACCCTCTGGATAAGCTCTCAAACAGCTGAATTCTGATGTTGACCACAGCGAACAGAGTCCTAAAACCAAGGTTGATCTGTTCACCCCCCGAATAAGCTCGCACACAGCTGATTTCTCGAGGTCACAGCGCAGACCAGACGTCGGGTGCTCCAGGCATTAAGTCCTGCTGAAGTCTCCCTCTTTTGCGATAGACCAGTGCTCCACAAATGCCAAAAAGGAAAGCGCTGCCATCATAACCAATATAATCCAAGATTCCAAGATTCTTCACCTCCACAGAGCACACCCAGACATCCACGGAATCCATGGCGGAATCCATGGCGTATCCTCCGTCACTCTGTGAGGTTGAAAAGGCTCCCCTTGTGCCTTCTTCTGTGGAAATCTTCTTGTAGAATCGAATGCCCAAACCTCCAATCCATCTTAATTTGCGTTCGAGGCGCTTTGCTGTGGAGCTGCCAGCAGCAGGGTGGGGAAGGACAGGAGAGGGAAGAGTTGCGACTGCCTCCGTTGAGAGCAAGGTTGAAAGTTCAAATTTCAAAGTTACCTTTTATTTCTAAAATTACAAGCACCAACACAAGCACAAAACAATAAAAACAATCAAATAAATAATCAGAACATCACAAGTAAAAGAATACAACATTAAAACAAAGATGCGAACTCACTCTGGTTTAAAAGCCAATGAAAAAAATGTGTTTTTAAACGAGTTTTAAAAACAGATATTGATGGGGCCTGCCTGACCTTCAGTGGCAGCTCGTTCCACAATTTAGGAGCCAGAGCTGAAAAAGCTCTGTCTCCTCTGGTTTTATAAAAGGTTTTTGGGACTGCTAAAAACATCTGATCAGAGGATCTAAGAGCACGTGATGGTACATAAAGGTGAAGCAAGTCAGACAGATAAAGAGGGACTAAAACCGTTCAAAGACTTAAAAACAAACAATAAAACTTTAAAATGGATTCGAAACTGGACAGGAAGCCAATGAAGGGACATTAAAACTGGAGTGATGTGATCACGCCTGCCTGTACCAGTCAAAAATCGTGCAGCAGCATTTTGTACCAGCTGTAACCGTGAGAGCGAGGCCTTGTTAACTCCGATCAGAAGAGAGTTACAATAATCCAGCCGTGAAGTAATAAAAGCGTGGATTACTGTCTCTTGGTGTCTAGGGGCTTGATTTTTGACAGGCGCCTCAGATGAAAGAATGAGGACTTAACCATGCTGTTGATGTGACAGTCCAGTTTCAGGCAGGGGTCAATTTTCACTCCTAGATTTGTCACAATCGACTTTTCATATGGGGCCAAGGAGGAAAAATCAAAAGTGGTGGGACTGTCAGGAGCACTAGATTTAAAGACCAAAACCTCGGTCTTTTTATCATTAAAATGGAGGAAATTAAGTGCCATCCACCCTCTAATGTCACTAAGACAGTCCAGAAGAGACTGCGTGGAGCCAGTCCTTAAATTAGACCATCCTTAATTTAAGGATGGTCTAAGGATGGTCTAATTTAAGGACGTTAATTTTTCCTGCATACCTGCCTAATGGCACGGGTATGGTCGCTCAACCACGGGTCAGATTTAGGCTTTGAACGCCTAATTTTAACTGGGGTCATATCATTCAGAACAGTGTTGCATAAAGAATCAAAATGTAGTGAAAGCTCCTCAGTGCTGAGAGACACAGAGAGCTGTGAATCTAAATTATTAAAGGCAGTGGAAAAATGAGCAGCAGTGGATGAGTTAAAAACAGGCATATGGTCTGAAAACAATGCATCCCCAATTTCCAAGTTTAAAATAGACAAACCATAAGATAAGACAAGGTCCAGGGTGTGCATACGTTCATGCGTTGGGCCCTTCACTGATTGAGTGAGTCCAAATGCATCCACTAAATCTAAAAAATCCTTCACCAGCGGCTTTCCAGAGCAGCACACCGGGATGTTGAAATCTCCAAAAAATAAAATTTGCTCATATTTGGACATGTAATCACTCAAACAAACAAAACAACAAACAAACAAACAACAAACAAACAAACAAAACAAAAAAAACGTGAAAAATACACTGCCAGAATACAGAGCTGTAGGGGCGCTCCAGCAGAGTCTCATCTCTTGACGTCACAGAGGACGTATAGAATAGAATAGAATAGTACCTTGGTGGCATATTTGCACCAAGGTACAAACATTGCAATTGGTGCGCGCACCATCCTAAGAGGGACGTATGCACGGAAAGCCGCAACAATAATTAAATCGTGCCGCCAGACAATCAGATATGGAAAAAAAGGAACATACAGTCGGATAATCATTGGTATTCAAAAAAGAATCTATCACATTTTGTCTTAGGACATTCTATGATGAAGTCAAAAAACTACCAGCTCAGCACGGATAAAGACAAAGACATGTTGCATTTTGGTGGCAAAGCAGGGAGATAGTCTGTGAGTAATCATTTCAGATAAGCACAGTCTGCGGATGGGCTCAGCTCGGCTCCATCTGAATGCACACAGAGACCTCTGGGGGGGGGAGACAGTTTTTCAACAGCTTCAGACTCCAGGAAAAGTTTTGCAGTCAGCCTTTTTCAATGTTGCTTGAGTCCCGATTAGATTAGTTGCTTTATTTATTTTCAGGGTAGGCTACACTGTACTCTGACTGCAGCCTTGAAATCCAGGTGCCGTCTGGGTCCAAATCGCCGAATCATGTGAGGTTCCGAGCTACAAATCCCCGTCTGCCCCCTGATGTAGCCCGGGCTGTAAACGAGTCCCAAAATGCACTACAGGTCTGCGGCTGTCCACCACTGTTCCCATTGTGCGATTCAGCTCGAACAACAGCTGGTTCATTGAGGTCATAGCCCGGATCAAAGAATCTTGGTGAGCAAGAAGTTTTGCCAGCGCGTTGATCGCTGTGGTAGTCCTCCTCAGCTTCCAGTAGCAGAACCTTCCGCCTAAGCCAAAAAGCAGAGCAGCTGCTACCAAAATTCCAAATATCCACAGATCTTCCACGTCTTCGACAGAAAGAACGGTCAGACACATTAACTTCCACTCTCCCCACGAGTCCATAATGTAGCCAACCGCATGCGTGTCGAGGGGGCACGCCGGTTCTCCTGGTCCGGAGCGCTTCGTGGAAAAAAAATTATCGATAGAGGAGACAGCCCACACAATTAAATCCATTTCCAAATTGCTTCGAGTGAGCACTGAAGAGTTGCAGACGAGACAAAAATGCAAAAGCAGGGAGGAGGAAAACTTTAGGGCAGGAGAGGAGCAGAAAGAGAAGCAACCTGCTTCACCAAGAGCCGGAAGAATAGGGGTAGTATGCGGGAATACCAGGATTTCCTGAGGCGACACACGGCGCCAAATTTAAAATCACTTTTAAATTACCTCCACCCTGAGACACTGTGTAGATGAATTGGCCCCAGTCTTCACAGGAATCTTCCACTCATCTCTGGAGTCATGCCACGTCCCAGCCTGTCTCAAGTCCTCCATCATCGTCCCTGTTCCCAAAAAGCCACGTGTTACAGGACTAAATGACTACAGGCCTGTGGCTCTCACGTCTGTAGTCATAAAAACTTTTGAACGCCTGGTTTTACCCCACCTTAAGTTCATCAGCAACCCCCTTCTGGACCCTCTGCAGTTTGCCTACAGAGCCAACAGGTCTGTAGATGACGCCAAAAACCTGGCCCTCCACTTCATCCTGCGGCATCTGGACTCCCCGGGGACCTACGCTAGGATCCTGTTTGTGGACTTCAGCTCTGCATTTAACACCATCCTTCTTGCTCTGCTACGAGACAAGCTTTCTCTGCTCCATGTACCTGACTCCATCTGCAGGTGGATCATAGACTTTCTAACGGATCGGAGTCAGTGCGTGCGGCTGGGGAAAACTGTCTCGGACACTCAGACTCTTAACACAGGATCACAACAGGGCTGTGTACTTTCCCTTCTGCTCTTCTCCTTTTACACCAACTGCTGCACCTCCAGTCATGACTCCGTACAACTTATAAAGTTTGCGGACAACACCACCCTCATTGGACTCATCTCAGATGGTGATGAGTCTGCCTACAGGAGGGAGGTGAATCGGCTGGTGACCTGGTGCAGCGACAACAACCTGGAGCTTAATGCCCAGAAGACCGTGGAGATGATTGTGGATTTCAGGAGAGTCACAGCCCCTCTGTCCCCCCTCACCCTCAACGATACCCCCGTCATCACTGTGGTCTCCTATCAGTTTCTGGGTGTGACCATCAACCGAGACCTCAAGTGGGAGCTGAACATCAGTTCCCTCATCAAGAAGGCTCAGCAGAGGATGTACTTCCTGCGGCAGCTGAGGAAAGCCAAGCTGCCGGCCAGCTGATGGTTCAATTCTACACGGCCATCATTGAGTCCATCCTCTGCTCCTCCATCACAGTGTGGTATGCCGGGGCCACTGCCAGGGACAGACAGAGACAACAGCGTGTTGTGCGCTCTGCAGGGAAGGTAATCGGCTGTAGACTCCCATCCATCCATGATCTGTATGCCTCCAGGACCATAGGGCGAGCAGGTTGGATTACAACTGACCCTTCTCACCCTGCACATGGACTCTTTGAACCACTCCCATCAGGTAGGAGGCTTTGGTCCATTCAGACCTGAACCTCCCGTCATAAAAACAGTTTCTTTCCATCTGCCGTCAGTCTTCTGAACATTCATAATCATGTTACTGTTTAACTCTGCCTTATCATTTATCACTGGCCTAACACTGTACATCATCACTCCATTTATCTTCATTTAGTACCATTTGTCACTGCCATTTATTGTGAATATTGTGCTGTACTGTATTGTGTTTATTGGTTGGTGTGTACATATGTTTTTATTGTATTTTTTCTTCTATTTTTACTTCCTTTTATTGCACCTTTATGCCAAAGCAAGTTCTTAGTCAGTGAATTTTATTCTTTGACAATGGCAATAATAAACTGATTCTGATTCTGAAATCAAAAATTAATGGAGTTAACATTTTGCTTGTAAAAACGAACATAGTTGAATGATAAAACAGATATCTACAGTATGTTGTGCAATTTGATGCATAGTTACAAGATCATGTCAGTGCAGCTTTAAACCTTTCCCACACTCTTGCAATTTTCTAAACAATGTTTCTAAACTCTAAATGCTCTAAAACTGTGCAGAGTGATTTCAGCTCCCTGCCTCCTCTGCTCTTTGCCACCTGCAAGCGCTCTTGACCACGCCCACTTATCCCCTCTGCATGGTGAACAGCTGATCATGCATGGAGAACAGCTGATCAGCTGTAGCAGAAAGTTTATCCTGCAGTGTGGTTGCACAACGGTACAGGAGGAAGCTTTGTGCTGCACAAATGTGCAGCAGATGCTAAATAATTTAAAATAATTCATTTAAAACAAAAATTTCATGTCGATCATGTGGTTCATCCATCAATCAGCAAATTGTGTGTCATGTCCAATCTTAGTTTGAAAACCACAATAGAGCGAGTCTGTGATAAACAAACCGCAATGTAGCTGTAAACCGTTGAATCAGCCTCCTTCAACCAGCATTCTTAAGTTTATGTTTGACTTAATATTTGGCTGTTGGACCTTTAATGGTGGTATGCATCAAGTTGTATGTATCCCACATCTTGGTCTGGGCAGCAGCAAGATGGCAGCTCCCTGGTTTCTCTGCAGACCTGGAACATCAAACTGACCCGATTACAAACCGGCCTAAACCTTTGGTCACTCTTCTAACCAACTTTGGTGCTCAGTTGATTCAAAGAGCCAAATGAAACTGTCCGGTATTTTTGGGATCAGGACCACTTCCAGTACATCAATCATTCCGAGCACTTTTTGCTGGCCAGGTTTTGCCTCTCAAGCGAGGAGACGTTGTTCAAAGGTCCAGGGTTTTTCTCCGGATTCAAACCAGACTTTTCAGACCGGGACAGCTGTGTGGTTTTGTGTTGGCTTTCTGTTGGACCGGCTCTCTTCATGGGTGTCTTGCTGTCAGCTGTAGGGGGAGTTCATCGGAGCTGGACCAGAACCAAGCCAGTGAGAACCAAGCTAGTCCCAACCTCAGTGGTCAGCCTGATCCTTGCTCACTGAAGGGCCAGCTCTCTCCATGTGCGGCTTGCTGTCGACTGCAGGAGAGCCGATGGAAGTGGACCAGAACTGAGCCAAGGACGGCTCAAACCTCTATGGTTAGTCTGATCACTGATCATCTGTGAGGAAGCCTATGATACTGGGAAATGCTGTGGAAGTGCGGCTCAAAGGATTGGCGTCTTCATCGGATTAGATTCATTCTTCCGAACTTCCATCTGCACTCACCTGGATTAATTAGATCCATACGGGACCACGGTTCAGAGCTGGTCAGCTGAAGGATCTGTTCCGGCTCACACTGTTGGTATCATCTGTTTTCTTCATTGAGCTTGGTTCGGACAGATTCAGAACCCATGGAGGGCTTTAACCAATGTTTTTTTTAATCAACTGGATGAGATCTCTATTGACCTGAACCAAGCCAGAATCATGTCTTTCAGAGCGAGTGGACTCTCTGGCAGCTCACTCTGTACTTTGATGTGGATTATCTGTTTCTGCCCGTTGGTTCTGCATCTAGCTTCTGTTCAGCTTGAGAGTACTTGGAGCTATTTGTCTGCACCGGGGTACATCTGGAGTGATTTGTCTGCTCCGGGGTGCAGCTGGAGTGATTTATTTGGTCCAGGGTGCTGGAGCTCCCCTCAGCCCAACTGAAATTGCAGTTGGACCACCCTGACAGGCTCATTGGTCCACTTGTATCATGACGTTGTCTGGCCTGAAACCCTTTGGTTCTATCCTCATCGTTTTCATAACTTTGACTATTTGGAGTTGTTGGAACTTGTTAATGCATTTGAATCTGCTCATCCCTGTCAACTTCATTGCTTTTGGATTCTATGTAATCATGTCTTTATAAATTCTTCTCGCCATGGATTGATTATGGGGGCCAAGTGCCACAATATTATCTCCTGTAACTACACATCTTCTACAAAAAACACAAGAAAATGTTTAACTAGAAAGTTCATGGAGAAAATTTGATGGGGACTGTCAGGTCATTGCCGATTTAAACATTTGATTTGACAGTACTATGTGTTGGGATTCACTCTTGGCTTTCAGTATACCAAATTTCAGGTGAATAGTTTTAAAAGTGGCAGAGTTATCTTTTTTTTTTCTTTATAGCTAAGGTGGCCATCTTGGATTTTGTATTTGGATTTAGTAATGAGCCAGGCCCGGAGGTGGGGCACGCTGGCGAGCGCCTGGTGGCCGGGCTTTTACCCATGGAGCCCGGCCGGGCACAGCCCGAAGAGGAGACGTGGGTCCCCCTTCCCATGGGCTCACCACCTGTGGGAGGGGCCAAAGGGGTCGGGTGCAATGTGAGATGGGTGGCGGCCGAGGGCGGGGACCCTGGCGGTCTGATCCTCGGCTACAGAAGCTGGCCATTGGGACATGGAATGTCACCTCTCTGGTGGGGAAGGAGCCTGAGCTAGTGTGTGAGGTTGAGAGGTTCCGACTAGAAATAGTCGGACTCACCTCAACGCATGGCTCTGGCTCTGGAACCAGTTTCCTTGAGAGGGGTTGGACACTCTTCCACTCTGGAGTTGCCCCTGGTGAGAGGCGCCGAGCAGGAGTGGGCATACTGGTTGCCCCCCATCTTGGTGCCTGTACGTTGGGGTTCACCCCGGTGAACGAGAGGGTAGCCTCCCTTCGCCTACGTGTGGGGGGACGGGCTCTGACTGTTGTTTGTGCCTATGCACCAAACGGCAGCTCAGACTACCCACCCTTTTTGGAGTCCTTGGAGGGGGTATTGGAGAGTGCGCCTCCTGGGGACTCCCTTGTTCTACTGGGGGACTTCAACGCTCACGTGGGCAATGACAGTGAGACCTGGAGGGGTGTGGTTGGGAGGAACGGCCCCCCTGATCTGAACCAGAGTGGTGTTCTGTTATTGGACTTCTGTGCTCGTCATGGATTGTCCATAACGAACACCATGTTTAAGCATAAGGGTGTCCATATGTGCTCTTGGCACCAGGACACCCTAGGTCGCAGTTCGATGATCGACTTTGTTGTCGTCTCATCTGATCTGCGGCCGCATGTCTTGGACACTCGGGTGAGGAGAGGGGCGGAGCTGTCTACTGACCACTACCTGGTGGTGAGTTTGCTCCGATGGTGGGGGAGGATGCCGGTCAGACCTGGCAGACCCAAACGTATCGTGAGGGTCTGCTGGGAACGTCTGGCAGAGTCTCCCGTAAGACGGAGCTTTAACTCCCACCTCCGGGAGAGCTTTGAACACGTTCCGAGGGAGGCGGGGGACATGGAGTCCGAGTGGACCGTGTTCCGCGCCTCTATTGTCGAGGCAGCTTATCGGAGCTGTGGCCGCAAGGTTGTTGGTGCCTGTCGAGGTGGCAACCCTCGAACCCGGTGGTGGACACCGGCAGTGAGGGATGCTGTCAGGCTGAAGAAGGAGTCCTATTGGGCCTTTTTGGCTTGTGGGACCCCGGAAGCAGCTGATAGGTACCGGCAGTCCAAGCGGCATGCGGCTCGGGTGGTTGCTGAGGCAAAAACTCGGGCGTGGGAGGAGTTCGGAGAGGCCATGGAGAATGACTTCCGTACGGCTTCGAGGCGATTCTGGTCCACCATCCGGCGTCTCAGGGGGGGAAAGAGGTACGAGACCAACACCATTTATGGTGGAGGTGGCGTGCTGCTGACCTCAACTCGGGATGTTGTGAGTCGGTGGGCGGAATACTTCGAAGACCTCCTCAATCCTACTGGCACGTCTTCCACTGAGGAAGCAGAGCCTGGGGACTTTGGGTCGGGTTCTCCGATCTCTGGTGCTGAGGTCGCCGAGGTGGTTAAAAAGCTCCGCGGTGGCAAGGCTCCGGGGGTGGATGAGATTCGCCCGGAGTTCCTTAGGGCTCTGGATGTTGTAGGGTTGTGTTGGCTTACGCGACTCTGCAATATCGCGTGGACATCGGGGGCAGTTCCCTTGGATTGGCAGACTGGGGTGGTGGTTCCCCTATTTAAAAAGGGGGACCGTAGGGTGTGTTCCAACTATAGGGGGATCACACTCTTAAGCCTCCCTGGTAAGGTCTATTCAGGGGTTCTGGAGAGGAGGGTCCGTCGGATAGTCGAACCTCGGATTCAGGAGGAGCAGTGTGGTTTTCGTCCTGGTCGTGGAACACTGGACCAGCTCTACACCCTCAGCAGGGTCCTGGAGGGTGCGTGGGAGTTTGCCCAACCAGTTTACATGTGTTTTGTGGACTTGGAGAAGGCATTCGACCGCGTCCCTCGGGGGGTTCTGTGGGGGGTACTCCGGGAGTATGGGGTACCAGGCCCTTTGATAAGGGCTGTTAGGTCCCTGTACGACCGGTGTCAGAGCTTGGTCCGCATTGCCGGCAGTAAGTCAGGCTCGTTTCCGGTGAGAGTTGGACTCCGCCAAGGTTGCCCTTTGTCACCGATTCTGTTCATAACTTTTATGGACAGAATTTCTAGGCGCAGCCAAGGTGTTGAGAGGATCCGTTTTGGTGACCTTAGAATCGCTTCTCTGTTTTTTGCAGATGATGTGGTCCTACTGGCTTCATCAGTTCGTGATTTACAACTTTCACTGGAGCGGTTTGCAGCCGAGTGTGATGCGGCCGGGATGAGGATCAGTTCCTCCAAATCCGAGGCCATGGTCTTGAGCCGGAAAAGGGTAGCATGCCCTCTCCGGGTCGGGGAGGAGGTCCTGCCCCAAGTGGAGGAGTTTAAGTATCTCGGGATCTTGTTCACGAATGAGGGAAAACTGGAGCGTGAGATCGATAGGCGGATAGGTGCAGCGTCCGCAGTGAAGCGGGCGCTGTACCGGTCTGTCGTGGTGAAGAGAGAGCTGAGTCAAAAGGCAAAGCTCTCAATTTACCGATCGATCTACGTTCCCACCCTCATCTATGGTCATGAGCTTTGGGTTATGACCGAAAGAACAAGATCTCGGATACAAGCGGCTGAAATGAGTTTTCTCCGCAGGGTGGCTGGACTCTCCCTTAGAGATAGGGTGAGAAGCTCAGTCATCCGGGAGGGACTCGGAGTAGAGCCGCTGCTTCTCCACATCGAGAGGAGCCAGTTGAGGTGGCTCGGGCATCTGGTTAGGATGCCTCCTGGACGCCTCCCTGGTGAGGTGTTCCGGGCACGTCCCACCGGGAGGAGACCCAGAGGAAGACCCAGGACGCGCTGGAGGGACTATGTTTCTCGGCTGGCCTGGGAACGCCTTGGGATTCCCCCGGAGGAACTGCTCCAAGTGGCTGGGGAGAGGGAAGTCTGGGCCTCCCTACT
>JBBPBX010017155.1:0-47188 GCA_038048925.1 Garcialebias charrua | reverse complement strand
CAACCGCCTCACTCGGAAAGCCCTCTGCATGGCAGGTGATCCCACACACCCACTAAACAGCTGCTTCAGACTGCTGCCATCAGGGAGGAGACTGAGGAGTCTCCAGGCTCGAACCAGCAGACTGAGAGACAGCTCTGTTCATCAGGCAGTCAGGATGCTAAACACTCTGCCTGCTCTGCCCTGCCAGCTCTGCCCTCCCTCCCACTTGTACTGCCTTAATCACAAAAAAAACTTTCACGCATTACCACACAACACAAAGTTTTTTTAACACTGGACTCTGTGTCATCAATACGGGTCATTCACTCAACTCACGGTCATGTGCTCATTCAGTTTGCACTACTTCTCATATTTGCACTAATGTTTGTATTACATTACTGCCTATTAGGGGTGTAACGATACACAAAACTCACGAGACGAGACGAGAAAATCACAGATCTCGCGAGAACGAGACGAGATTTTAACATTAGTTCAAGAAAACTTCAAAGATCGGTTTTATGCCGCAAAAAGGCTTTTATTCTGTTTTAACATGTATTACAAACCCAACTGATGTCTTCATTTTACTGATTGAATCTCCTTAGACCTTAGAACGTTCAACTTTGTTAAAAAAATAGATATTCACGCAGGACTTTCCAAAAATTGAACATAAATATCCGCATCAGCGCTGAATCTGCAGCCGTCACTCACCAGTGTTGCCAGATTGGGCGGTTCACCGCGATTTTCCTTCTGACTTTTGCGGGTAAAGAGTGCTTTGGGTGGGTGGGACTCTATCTGGCAACACCGGTCACACCGGTGTTTACACGCGTGTCTTTACATTCGGGGCAGCGTCGGGACCCTCCATCAATGTAGAGGCGTCTCGTCTGCGGCACCGGGACCCTCCATCAGTAGTTGGGGCGTCTTCTATAGCAACTTCATCCGGCGAAGCCATGCTGTCCGTGACGCTGACTTGCTAGGGGCTCTGCTAGCGCTAGCATTAGCATCTCGCGAGACAACGTTACCTCTCAACGAGAGATATCGCGGGAGTTTAATATCGCGAGATCTCGTACAACGAGATCTCGTTACATGCCTACTGCCTATAGTCATACTACTGTTTACATTTACTGTTGACATTTATTACTACTGTTTACATTTGACTTTTTATATCTACACTACTGCTGATATACAGTATATATTCTTTTTACTAGCCTTATTGGATAATGCCACTTTGTTTCTATACCAATATCAACTACCTCATACATATACTGTGTACATTAACCCCATATGCTGCTTTGTCACTCTTTACAAATGTCAAATGCCAGAACCTTCATTTATTTTATAGATATACTTTTTATACTTTATACTTCGGGACAGTATTACACTCTATTTCATTTTTGGTGTTGGTGAAACTTTTTATACTTTTATACTACTATGGAAAACTACTAT
The DNA here is from genome assembly GCA_038048925.1 of Garcialebias charrua. Classification (NCBI taxonomy): domain Eukaryota; kingdom Metazoa; phylum Chordata; class Actinopteri; order Cyprinodontiformes; family Rivulidae; genus Garcialebias; species Garcialebias charrua. The sequence goes on along the minus strand of JBBPBX010017155.1, from coordinate 45,769 downwards.
GAAAAAACTCAGGACAGTATTACACTCTATTTCATTTTATGATTATGTTTATTAAATGTTGGTGTTTTGGTGTTGGTGAAACTTTTTATACTTTTTTTACTACTATGGAAAACTACTATGCAAAAAAAAACTCAGGACAGTACTAAACTTTTATTATTTCATTTTATGCTTGTTTATTAATTGTTTAGTGTTTAAATGGTTACTGTTGCACCGAGGGACTGAGAGAGAAATGCAATTTCAATCCTGTGTATGTCCTGTACATATTGCAATTCTGATAATAAAGTTGACTTTGACTTTGAAATGCAACTTTCCTTTAGGCTGTGAACAAGACCAGGAGTCAAAGGTCTAGTTCACCAGCCAGAGTTAACAGTGAGCTGCTGTAAACTCGCTCGAGCCCAGAGCTCTAACTTTGAAATAATTTTCCTCTCAAGGAATATTTTATTCTGAAACCAACCAGGAAGTGCCGCTACTTCTGACGATCCAAGCGAAGAACAGGAGACGTTGAAAGTAAACAAGAACCGGTTTGGACGCACTGGACGTGCAAGGACTCTGTGTGTCTGAAAGGCCGGTGCCCGCTCTTTACCAGACTTATCATCTTAAAAGGTAATGAGTCTGCTGTTTACAAACGTACCTGGAGTTTAGCAGAAGTCTGACGGAGAGTGTCATTCTGGTTGGAACTCATCTCAAGATAAACTTCCCTCTAATTCTTCCTCCATCTTTCCTCCTACTCTTAAACTTCTCCTTATCTCTAAGCCAGTAACTAAACTTTGAGGAATATTTGCCTACAGATAAGAAGTAATATGTCATCTCATTACTTGTTCTGTTGTTCCAAAATTGAATCTGCTGACGAGTAATTTATAGGAAATAGATCGATCAATCAATGTACATGTCATGATGTAATTTTATGATGCTGTTAATGATTCAGTTCTGCTGAATCACCATAAATTAACATTTTATGCCTTTTACATCACTCATCTGGTCACAAATGTATTGTTTAATCTGAAAAAGAGAGAACCCGTGAATTATTGATGATAATTTGTGTCTGTTTAAAACCTGCTCATTTTACATCTGGTGAACAGTACAGATCAGTAAATCTGATCTACCCCTGATCCCTACACGTGGACAGCTTGACTGCAGGATCCAAACAGTTCCTAACACAGCTTAGCTCCACACTTCACTTTAGACTGCAGTAAATAAATACATACCTGTGTAACCCTGATGTTTGGTTTGATACCAGTGAACTGATGAATCGCTCACCCAGGAACTCTTCTCAGCTTTACAACATTTATTAACATGAACTTCATCTGTAACAGAAAAAAAACATGTGGTTGGTGGTGGTCTGACATGTAGCTCCTGCCCCAACTCTGAGAACGTCAGGCAGTAAAAAATGCCGTCAAGCCAGTCTCCACTTCCAAAATGATGGTTTTGTTGTGCACACAAACACTATGAATTACGGTAACCTTTGCGAGTTTTCAAAATAAAAGCTGTTAATGATGTCATACTTGCTGTTGTTACAAAATTATTTGTGGATAATTTATTTATATTATTATTTATTATATGAGAACTGTTACCATCAGGGAAAAGGTACAGATCAATCAAGACAAGAACAAACAGATTTAAATATAGTTTTTATCTGTCCACCATTACTGAACTTAACAAAATCTGTAATAAAAACTGAAAAAGGGACAACTGGTGTAATATCAATCTGCTTGTGTTGAACATTTGACTGAGAGAAACGCAATTTCAATCCTGTGTATGTCCTGTACATATTGCAGTTCTGACAATAAAGTTGACTTTGACTTTGATTTAGAGTGTTTCAAACCTGTTACAGTATTAACTTTAATACAGTTTATATTTTTATATTGTTTTATATTTTACTGTTTTTACTTTTGTTCTGGGAAGCAAACCCAGATTTCACTTTATTCATGTGCAATGATAATAAAGGTCTCTTCTATTCTATTTTGCAGCAGGTTTTGAATTGTCTTCTGCTGAACTTGATCCACCACAAAGACTGTGTGGTTCACAGTTTCTGCACAAATCAAAATATGAAACTTTAAATTAAAATGTTCTGAGTGAACAATAAGTATAATTTTTATGCACACTAACCAGAAACCTCCAGTGATTTTGGTCGACATGGACAAATAACACAAAGCTCTTGTAATTCTCAAAATTTACCAGTAAAAAGAAACACTTGATGTTAAAATGCTAAAAATGCCATTTCTGAAATTAATGTACAATTTTAACTGTTATTTTTTTCCAAATGGTTATTGTCACTTAAAAATATTAAACATGTAAATTATTTTTAATTAAACATTCCTGTTTTTACTTGAACTATGTTGCATTTCAATGAGACAAACTTTCTGCACAGTAATGATGTGATTTGTGGTAAAGTCGTACTTACCCTCACTGTTTCTACAACATCCTGAAGAACGAGCAACAAACACAGCAACTTAGGGAAAATTACATGGAAAATGTCCAACTTTGGAGGACCTTTATTTTGAAATTCCACTTGAGATCTTGGTGACATTTGGTGAACAACATCTGGAGATGTTCTACAGTCAGCCTGAAGTGAGACTGGTCACTGGAAACTAAGAGTTTTGTTTTAATATTAATGGAAACTTCAGGAAAAACAATCTAACATTCTCACATAATGAACATACAAATAATCACAAAACAGAGACAAAAGTTAAATATTATGAATCCATATTCACAGGAGGACATTAAAAATCATTTCTGAACATAGACCAGCAAGAATGACTTCAATCATCTAGAGTCAAAACATGAAAAACACATTGAAGTTTTTTATTTATTTAAAGAGGAACTCCACACCCTGTGGATCGGTAACTCCTCCCCCGAAGCAGTTTCAAAATCTCCCTGAAAATGGGCGTGTCAAGAGACAAGGAGGGGTGGAGGTAGAATTGTGCTTTTGTTCACGCCTCCACCAGCAAAAACCTAAAACAAATTAAACCTCTAGCCAACAACATACACCAAGCAACAACAAAGAATAAACATGTACCGTATTTTCTGGTGTATAGGTCGCACCGGTGTATAGGTCGCATTGTCCAATTATCACCAATAGACTGGAAAAACCCCTAGATAGGTCGCACCTACGTTTAGCTCTGCTGCAAATGTCTGCCACAGGAGTGCACAGCAAGGCTTTTAAGAAGATTAACACTTAAAAACAATTATTTGTTTGATAAAAATTATAGCAAACATGTAGCCTGGTTTAAACCAGACCCTTGTCCTTCACTTCCCTTCGTACTAGGGTCTGGACTTTTCCCATTGAAAAACGTTTCTTGCTGGAGGCGTTGGCCTCTGCTTAGGAACAAAACCATTGGATATTTTGAACAGGGAAAGCATTCTGCTCCCTCCCCTCAGAGCCACCCCCCGTGCTCTGGTGAACTTGACTGACAGCTGCTCCGCCTCTTGCAGCGTTTCTCTCGCTGCGCAAATTCTGTGTTTATATGTTATAAAACGTTTTAATACAATAAAATCAAACCATGGATCGCTGGTCCAGCTCACCAAAAGACCAGAAAATCTGCAGGGACTCGGTCAGCAACTAAAACCCGAGTTTAATTCTCGTGACAACCTGAGGCATTTCCGTGTTCATTTTACTCAGCAGGAGGGTGGAGGAGAAGGAGGACGAGGGAGCGATTACTTGACTTTTGGGAGAAAAAAAACAAAAGAAAACTCCAGATAAGGGATTAAGCAGGGGAAATTAATAAATTTGTGTCACATATAAAACCGTTCTGCATCGCTTTGCATCGCTTTGAATGATGCCGTGCTGGTGAACTTGAGCTGCTCCGCCTCTTGCAGCGTTTCTCTCGCTGCGCAAATTCTGTGTTTATATGTTATAAAACGTTTTAATACAATAAAATCAAACCATGGATCGCTGGTCCAGCTCACCAAAACACCAGAAAATCTGATGGGACTCGGTCAGCAACTAAAACCCGAGTTTAATTCTCGTGACAACCTGAGGCATTTCCGTGTTCATTTTACTCAGCAGGAGGGTGGAGGAGAAGGAGGACGAGGGAGCGATTACTTAACTTTTGGGAAAAAACAAACAAAAGAAAACTCCAGATAAGGGATTAAGAAGGGGAAATTAATAAATTTGTGTCACATATAAAACAATCCTGCATCGCTTTGCATCGCTTTGAATGAGAACATGCCGCTGCTCGCTGACTGAGCGCTGGCAGAGCCCTTTTATAGGACGCTGCGCGCTGGGACTGGTGGGGGCGTGGGTTAGGGTCCAAAACTCCACCCCTTCTGTTCTCTGATTGGTCCGAACAAAAATCTACCGGAGAAATCCTTGTGGGTGGGTGAAGTCCCAGACTGTGCAGTGAAGGGAAATGAGAATTGAGTGGAGCTGTGCAGGAATGGCGAGGGCCAGGCTAGCAAACATGTGTCTGAGCTGAACTTTTCCTTAATAAATGAACGTAATTGTGAAATGAGCTGGATTTTAAAATTTGTTTCGCCGAAAGTGATAACAAGCCATTTATAGGTCGCACTGGTGTATAGGTCGCAGGCCTTGAAAAAACCCATAAAAACGTGCGACCTATACACAGGAAAATACGGTAGATGTATTTATCTATTCCACCCATTCCATCCAAAACCAAAGGCTTAAAAAAAAGAAAGGAAAAAGAAACCGCTTTTCAGGAGTGAAATGTAGCACTAAGGTATGAACTGCTGCAGGACCTTCTCATCTCTGCAGGGGATTGGCTCTGCTTGAACCACCTTTGTGAGGTCCCACATGAGCAGACATGTCACACATGAGCGTTTGGACAAATAAGAAAATTAAAGGTTCAGTATGCAGTTTCTGTAGAACTGCAGCAGTTAGAAATATTTTCAACAGCAAAGCATTCTGATCCCTCCCCCTCAGAGCCATATGTGGCTCTGCCCCCTTGTGGTCTGTTGAATTTCAAATTCAAGCTCTGTTTTTATTGGCTGATTCAAATTCAAGCTCTGTTTTTATTGGCTGGTTACAAACTCTGTTTTTATTGGCTGGAAAATGGCGGGTCACCTTTTCTTTTTAGAAATGCTTATTTACCACCTGGAGAAGCAAGGGGACAATATTTTTTTTAATTTTTTTTCAGAGATTACCTGGCTAACATCAGTCTGTCAGGAGGTAGTGACAGAGTGAAGAAATATGTTCATAAAAAAAGCTACATACTGCAGCTTTAAGGTGTAATTCACCAGTTCAACCCATAGAACTACCGTAAACACGTTTTTAGACCAAATATTGCCGATTTACACAGATATGCACAATTATGTGAAAATAAACACAGCCATAGTGCTAGATAACATTTTAAACACATTCTAGGGAGTTTATCAGCTAAAAAAAGTTAATTTTGGGTTTAGTTCCTCTTTAACTTAGCAACACAAAAAGTGCTCTACTCTTTGGATATGGGGGCGACATTCAAACTTTTAGTGGAAACAGCTGAGCAGGAATGTTGGTCCCATTACAGCTTCCAGTGCTAACATGTGTTTTATGTACAGAGTTTGTACCAACAGGAGACACACATCAGCTTTTATTTTGAAAGAACCTCGCAAGAGTGACTACCTAATTCATGGTGTTAGCGCGTGCACAACCAAACCGCGTGAGCGCTGACTTTTAGAAGTGGAGGCTGCTGGACCGAAGTATAATATTGAACAATTTTACTAGAAATGACAACCATACCTGTTAGAGAACAAACATGTGGTTGGTGGAGGTCTGACGTGAAGCTCCTGCTCCTACACAGAAAAACACACACACAGTCACGAGACTAGATTATCCAAGCACGCGACAACGAGACGTAGATGCTAACAGCTACACATGCTAACAGCTACACATGCTAACAGCTACAGATGCTAACAGCTACACATGCTAACAGCTACAGATGTTAACAGCTACACATGCTAACAGCTACACATGCTAACAGCTACAGATGCTAACAGCAACACATGCTAACAGCTACAAATGTTAACAGCTACACATGCTAACAGCTGCAGATGCTAACAGCTGCAGATGCTAACAGCTACAGATGCTAACATCTACAGATGCTAACAACTACAGATGCTAACAACTACAGATGCTAGCAGTAACAGATGCTAACAGCAACAGATGCTAACAGCTACACATGCTAACAGCTACAGATGTTAACAGCTACAAATGCTAACAGCTACACAGGCTAACAGCTACAGATGCTAACAGCAACACATGCTAACAGCTACAAATGTTAACAGCTACACATGCTAACAGCTACACATGCTAACAGCTGCAGATGCTAACAGCTACAGATGCTAACATCTACAGATGCTAACAACTACAGACGCTAACAGCAATAGATGCTAACAGCTACAGATGTTAACAACTAAAGATGCCAACAGCTACACATGCTAACAGCTAAACACGTTAACAGCTACAGATGTTAACAGCTACAGATGTTAACAGCTACAAATGCTAACAGCAACAGATGTTAAAGGCTACAGATGTTAACAGCTACAGACGTTAACAGCTACAGACGTTAACAGCTATAGATGGTAACAGCTACGGACGTTAACAGATACAGATGTTAACAGCTACAGACGCTAACAGCTACAGACGCTAACAGCTACAGACGTTAACAGCTACAGACGTTAACAGCTACAGACGTTACCAGCTACAGACGTTACCAGCTACAGACGTTAACAGCTACAGACGTTAACAGCTACAGACGTTAACAGCTACAGACGTTGACAGCTACAGACATTAACAGCTACAGACGTTAACAGCTACAGATGTTAACAGCTACAGACACTAACAACTACAGATGTTAACAGCTACACATGCTAACAGCTACACATGCTAACAGTTACACATGCTAACCGCTACAGATGCTAACCGCTACAGATGCTAAGAGCTACAGATGTTAACAGCTACAGATGCTAACAGCTACAGATGTTAACAGCTACAGACGTTAACAGCTACAGACATTATCAGCGACAGACGTTAACAGCGACAGACGTTAACAGCTACAGACGCTAACAGCTACAGATGTTAACAGCTATCTACAAATGCTAACAGCTACAGATGTTAACAGCTAGCTACAAATGCTAACAGCTACAGATGTTAACAGCTACAGATGTTAACAGCTACAGATGTTAACAGCTACAGATGTTAACAGATACAGATGTTAACAGCTACAGATGTTAACAGCTACAGATGTTAACAGCTACAGATGTTAACAGCTACAGATGTTAACAGCTACAGATGTTAACAGCTACAGACGTTAACAGCTACAGATGTTAACAGCTACACATGCTAACAGCTACACATGCTAACAGTTACACATGCTAACCGCTACAGATGCTAACCGCTACAGATGCTAACAGCTACAGATGTTAACAGCTACAGATGCTAACAGCTACAGACGTTAACAGCTACAGACGTTAACAGCTACAGACATTATCAGCGACAGACGTTAACAGCGACAGACGTTAACAGCTACAGACGCTAACAGCTACAGATGTTAACAGCTATCTACAAATGCTAACAGCTACAGATGTTAACAGCTAGCTACAAATGCTAACAGCTACAGATGTTAACAGCTACAGATGTTAACAGCTACAGATGTTAACAGCTACAAATGCTAACAGCTACAGATGTTAACAGCTACAGATGTTAACAGCTAGCTACAAATGCTAACAGCTACAGATGTTAACAGCTACAGATGTTAACAGCTACAAATGCTAACAGCTACAGATGTTAACAGCTACAGATGTTAACAGCTACAGACGTTAACAGCTACAGATGTTAACAGCTACAGATGTTAACAGCTACAGATGTTAACAGCTACAGATGTTAACAGCTACAGACGATAACAGCTACAGACGATAACAGCTACAGACGCTAACAGCTACAGAGCGTTAACAGCTACAGATGTTAACAGCTACAGACGTTAACAGCTACAGATGTTAACAGCTACAGACGTTAACAGCTACAGATGCTAACAACTACAGATGTTAACAGCTACAGACGCTAACAGCTACAGATGCTAACAGCTACAGATGTTAACAGCTACAGACATTAACAGCTACAGACGTTAACAGCGACAGACGTTTACAGCTATAGACGTTAACAGCTACAGATGTTAACAGCTACAGACGCTAACAGCTACAGATGTTAACAGCTAGCTACAAATGCTAACAGCTACAGATGTTAACAGCTAGCTACAAATGCTAACAGCTACAAATGCTAACAGCTACAGATGTTAACAGCTACAGATGTTAACAGCTACAGACGTTAACAGCTACAGATATTAACAGCTACAGATGTTAACAGCTACAGATGTTAACACCTACAGATGCTAACAGCTACAGATGTTAACACCTACAGATGCTAACAGCTACAGACGTTAACAGCTACAGATGTTAACAGCTACAGACGTTAACAGCTACAGATGTTAACAGCTACAGATGTTAACAACTACAGATGTTAACAGCTACAGACGTTAACAGCTACAGATGTTAACAGCTACAGATGTTAACAGCTACAGATGTTAACAGCTACAGATGTTAACAGCTACAGATGTTAACAGCTACAGATGTTAACAGCTACAGATGTTAACAGCTACAGAAACTAACAACTACAGATGTTAACAGCTACACATGCTAACAGCTACACATGCTAACAGTTACACATGCTAACCGCTACAGATGCAAACCGCTACAGATGCTAACAGCTACAGATGTTAACAGCTACAGATGCTAACAGCTACAGATGTTAACAGCTACAGACGTTAACAGCTACAGACGTTAACAGCTACAGACATTATCAGCGACAGACGTTAACAGCGACAGACGTGAACAGCTACAGACGCTAACAGCTACAGATGTTAACAGCTATCTACAAATGCTAACAGCTACAGATGTTAACAGCTAGCTACAAATGCTAACAGCTACAGATGTTAACAGCTACAGATGTTAACAGCTACAGATGTTAACAGATACAGATGTTAACAGATACAGATGTTAACAGCTACAAATGTTAACAGCTACAGATGTTAACAGCTAGCTACAAATGCTAACAGCTACAGATGTTAACAGCTACAGATGTTAACAGCTACAAATGCTAACAGCTACAGATGTTAACAGCTACAGATGTTAACAGCTACAGACGTTAACACCTACAGATGTTACCAGCTACAGATGTTAACAGCTACAGATTTTAACAGATACAGACGATAACAGCTACAGACAATAACAGCTACAGACGCTAACAGCTACAGATGCTAACAGCTACAGATGCTAACAGCTACAGACGTTAACAGCTACAGATGTTAACAGCTACAGACGTTAACAGCTACAGATGTTAACAGCTACAGACGTTACCAGCTACAGATGCTAACAACTACAGATGTTAACAGCTACAGACGTTAACAGCTACAGATGCTAACAGCTACAGATGTTAACAGCTACAGACGTTAACAGCTACAGACGTTAACAGCGACAGACGTTTACAGCTATAGACGTTAACAGCTACAGATGTTAACAGCTACAGACGCTAACAGCTACAGATGTTAACAGCTAGCTACAAATGCTAACAGCTACAGATGTTAACAGCTAGCTACAAATGCTAACAGCTACAAATGCTAACAGCTACAAATGCTAACAGCTACAGATGTTAACAGCTACAGACGTTAACAGCTACAGATGTTAACAGCTACAGACGTTAACAGCTACAGACGTTAACAGCTACAGATATTAACAGCTACAGATGTTAACAGCTACAGACGTTAACAGCTACAGATGTTAACAGCTACAGACGTTAACAGCTACAGATGTTAACAGCTACAGATGTTAACAGCTACAGATGTTAACAGCTACAGATGTTAACAGCTACAGATGTTAACAGCTACAGATGTTAACAGCTACAGACGTTAACAGCTACAGATGTTAACAGCTACAGATGTTAACAGCTACAGATGTTAACAGCTACAGACGTTAACAGCTACAGATGTTAACAGCTACAGATGCTAACAGCTACACATGCTAACAGCTACAGATGCTAACAGCTACACATGCTAACAGAGTGAACTAACTTCCTCTCCACAGACAAGAAGCTGCAGTGTTACAAGCCTCTGGCAGCAGCAGCTTGGAACTAAATCACAGAATATAGTATTTGACTCACGAGAAGTATTTTTTCATTAGTAATTGAAATAAATCACAGAGCTAAATCCAGACGTAGCTTCTCAACACGAAGGAAAAGCCGAGCTGGTGACGTCACCTCCGTGTTGCCAGATCTCGCGATAGAAACTGACGTGGGTTTTCCAAGATGGAGGAAAGGAGTTAGACGCTTCGTCGGAGTTTCTCCCAAAACTTGCAGAAAAACGGCATTTTCAACAACTTTTGGTATTCATTAGCAATGCCAAAGAATCACTCGACGAAAAAAAAGGTTCCTACCACTCCTCAGAGTTCACCTGAGAAAACCAGCATCACAAGAAACGGTAAAATGGAGCAAGAACTACTCAACGTCGTGAAAGAGGAGCTAATGAAAGCTATTCTCGAGCAAGGAGCTTCCATCAAGAAGTCTCTGGAAAAGTCGATGGATGAGCTCAAAAGGTCAGTTGAATCTATTTCTGCTGACTTGCAAGAAATTAAAGGAACTTTACGTAACACTGTGAAGAGAGTGGATGCTGCTGAAGAGAAAATTAAAATGCTGGAGAACAAAGTTGCCGAATTGTCACGCGACAAACGCCGCTGTAACCTACGCCTGCGTGGTGTGAGTGAGGCTGAGGGTGAAGATGTGAGGAGAAAAGTGGTAGAAATCTGCGAGAACATAGCTCCAAGCCACAAAGAGAAGTTTGCTGAAGTGATAGACTCAGTACACAGGCTTGGAAGAAACCCAGCTGCGCCGCAGCGCTACTCGAGGGATATCATCATCCAGTTCTCCACGAGGCACTACAGAGAAATAGTGTGGAAGATGTCGAAGAATGTTGAATAGAGCTTTGGAGCGTGACGTCACTGGTCCACCGCGCACAGCATTGTGGGTAGTTTTTTTTGTAGTTTTTTTTCGATCCGCCATTTTTCCTGCCTTGCTCGTATTTTGTTCGAATCAGGTTTCAACAGCTTAGCAATGGTCCTAAATTGCTGTGTAATAGGATGCAATGTCCGTTCACACGACAGAAAAGGTAAAAAAATAGAAAACGGACTCTCGTTTTATAGTTTCCCTACCTGGAAACAACGCGAGGGCGAGCTTGTGTCGGCCATAACAAAAAGGAGGCATGGATATCAGCAGTGAGACGTCCTGATGTAACGTTCTCCAACATCACAAGATACATGCTTGTTTGTTCCAGACATTTCCATTCAGGTGAGTATTTTAAATCAGTTTACTGGAGTTGTGCCATTTTGTCAAGGTGTATCATGTTTTGGTCGAGTTCAGTGCATAGTGGGTCAACCAAGTTTAGGTCGGACATCTGTGTTATTTTAAAATAAACTGTTTAAAGTTGATTGTGTTGTCACATTGACTGTAGCATATTGTTTTTTATTATTAATTTATTTCTTTATTCATTTTATCAAAATAAATACCCAACAAAGACAAAAAAAAGAAAATATAAAATGAAAGGCAGCAGAAAGAAGAAACTATCTTATTATATCTGCCCCTTTTCCAAACAATCTATTCAAAGAATAATCTATAAGTAACAAAAAATGAGTAACTCATCTCAATTTTCAAATTTCAACATATTACACATTAAAGCACTTCATCTTTTAACAAAATGTGTCTGAATATTTAAGGGTAGTACATTGTTATGACATTTATACATCACCATTAAAATAAGGTAATCTACTAATGGAACTTCAGTAATTTCAACTAAAAAAATAATATACTAGATGGATGACAGTAATGTTTTCTGGCAATAATTATATTACTGATCTGCGTTCTCTTCAAGGCAAATCTTCTTATGAGATGGATGAGTCAAATCCCGACTGGGCTCCAACACTGCACTTGGCAAAATCAACAAGCAGTGGAGGCTGCAGGAGATGTGCAACAACCAGTGATGGAGGCAGCAGGAGATGTGCAACAACCAGTGATGGAGGCTGCAGGAGATGTGCAACAACCAGTGATGGAGGCAGCAGGAGATGTGCAACAACAAGTGGTGGAGGCTGCAGGAGATGTGCAACAACAAGTGGTGGAGGCTGCAGGAGATGTGCAACAACAGTGATGGAGGCTGCAGGAGATGTGCAACAACCAGTGATGGAGGCTGCAGGAGATGTGCAACAACCAGTGATGGAGGCAGCAGGAGATGTGCAACAACAAGTGGTGGAGGCTGCAGGAGATGTGCAACAACAGTGATGGAGGCTGCAGGAGATGTGCAACAACAAGTGGTGGAGGCTGCAGGAGATGTGCAACAACAAGTGGTGGAGGCTGCAGGAGATGTGCAACAACAGTGATGGAGGCTGCAGGAGATGTGCAACAACAAGTGGTGGAGGCTGCAGGAGATGTGCAACAACCAGTGATGGAGGCTGCAGGAGATGTGCAACAACAAGTGGTGGAGGCAGCAGGAGATGTGCAACAACCAGTGGTGGTGGCAGCAGGAGATGAGCACCAACAGGTGATGGAGGCTGCTGAAGAGGAGCATGAGCAAGTTGTGGAGTCTGCGGTGGAAACCCCACGAGAGGACATCATAGCTGTCGCTGCAGATGGGGAGGAGGAAGATGAACCAGCAGCAAAAAGGCGACAAACAGAATGTCAGTTGTGCGAACAAAGAAGAGCAGAAATTAATCGTCTCTTACAGGAAAACAGGGAGCTCAGGTCAGAGCTGAATAAAAAACAGCTAGACAAAGAATTTCTTAGAGGTGACACAAAAAAAGTCAGGTACTGTACTATACAGGACTTCATTGCTTTGCCGTATTGTTGTCATTGTTTGAATTTGAAATGAAACAGATCCATTTTGAAGTAAACATTTGATGTAATTAAACATTTCCAGTAAATGTGATGAACGTGTGAGTTAATACATTTTATAGAAAACACACAAAAATGTGCAAATATAAGTCAACAGCATGTTTTACATAATTATGTCTCCCTTGAAGTACAAGCTCTGAGAAATATCTTTAGGAAGCTTCATGCTTTCTGTAGACGTCCAGCCATGTCTGTGTGGTCCACACAAGGTCACAGTGGTTTGATTATGCACCTGTGCAGAGTGGGTGATGCTTCTGCAGGTAAACTTCATCTCCTGCCTCCAGCTGCTGGATGCTGCATGTCTTGTATCTGTGAGGGAACTTTCTCCAGGCAGCAGCGATCACACCGAGTCCATCAGAAGATGCTCCAAGTTCAGGAGTTGGTGTTTATGATGAAACCACATGCTTTAACTTTAAGATTTTTTTTACTGCTCGCTGTATTTTAATGTAGGCGTTTTGATGATTCACACACCATTTTATTTCTGTGTGTAGACACACTGTTACTCAGCATGACCCACGGTGTTCTGGTGGCTCAGAGTCAGAGCAGAACCTGTGAACAACACCATTAAAATGGTGAATGAAAAGACAATGTATAATATATATATATATATATATATATATATATGCATCTTAATACATATACTGTATATAGTGATTATAGTAATCTAATCAAGATTTGAAGTCTACATGTTATTAGACATGCTCAAGTCATTAAAAATAAGGTAATTTTCAACTTGGACCCTTGTAATTTAGTTAAAAAACATACTTTAAAAATAAAGTCTTCTCAGTTTTTAATACTCCTAGCATACAGAAGGTTGTTTGATTCTGAAAGAAATGTAAATTAATAATTTATGTACAATTAGGAGCCAAAAACAACGTACCTTCAACGTATTTACAATCTGGGGGCTTTAAAAATGTCCAAATCATCTACCCAGCTGTTCATAGATTGGACCAGCTCTCCCAGTGAATTGTAATTATAAAAATTATTTGTGGTGTAAACACTGACACAGACCAGGTCTGCTAAAATGACTGTGAAGGGAATGTCAGTGGAGGCAAGGATTACTCCAGGTCTCTGCTCCATTTATTTATTTATTTCAAACGGGCAACATTTCCAATTATACCGATTTTTTCCATGTAGTTTTTTTTTCTCACCTGGGAGAAGCTTATTAGGATACAGTCCACTTTATTTTGCCTGCTTTTCAGAACCGTGACGGAAGAAATCTCCTGAATTTCTTTTATTTTTTCTGAGGGCAACAAACATGGCGGTCGAAACGGGAACGCCCCGACACGCCCCCGACACCCGCCCACACAGTGACGTCTGCTCCAAAGCTCTATACATGACCCAGAGGAAGCTGCGCTTCATGGAGGACCTGCCACCGGAGGATCAAGAGAAAAGAAAAAGGCTGTGGCCCATCATCAAAAAGGCACGTGAGGAGAAGAAGCGGGCCTACTTCGTTGGGGGAAGGGCCTTTGTGGAGAACAATGAAATTTTCTAACAGTTGTTCTGAAAAGGGAGAATACTCTGATTAATTCAATCTAAGAGTTAATCGCTGCTCTGACTTTTGTGTTTGTTTGTTTGTGTGTTTGTTTGTTTGTTAAACATTTCTACTTTAAAATTTGTTTCTGTTAATGCTCGAGGCTTAAGAGACATTACTAAACGCAAGGCAGTTTTTCTTTATGTGAAACAGTTTGATTCTGACTTTTGCTTGGTTCAAGAATCACATTCTACTGAAGATGACCACAACTTCTGGAAATCACAATGGGGCGAGGACCTGTGGATGTCGCATGGAAACCATCACTCAGCTGGAACGTTAACCCTGAAGCACAAGTTTAAGGAGAAGGTTATTTACACTATGTCTGACCCAAATGGACATTATGTGTTAACAGTTTTTTGTTACTGCAACCAGTTCTTTTTATTAGGTAATGTTTATGGGTACACCAACACAAGAGAAAACAAAGAATTATTTCAAACACTAAGTACTACCTTTGAAAGTATCAAGGAAAGGTTTACTGATATTAAAATATTACTGGGAGGAGATTTCAACGTCACATTAAATGATGATTTGGACAGATGGCCTAGCAGAAATAAAACCAACTGTTTTTTGAATGATTTTATGAATGAACAAGGTCTTCATGATATCTGGAGAGTTACTAACCCAAATAGTAAAGAATTTACTTGGACAAACAAGGCTGGTTCTTTACGATCCAGAATAGACTTTTGGTTAATATCGGAATCCCTTACTCAATTAATTTGCAAAACAGAAATTATGCCTACTCCATTAACAGACCATAAAGCAATTGTATTAACTTTAAACTTATCTCCTGATAAGCCAACTCAAAGATACCCAGCATACTGGAAACTAAATAGTTCTTTATTACAAAACGAATCTTTAATTGAAATAATAAGAAGAAAAATCTCAGAACGTTTTGAGACTGCAGAAGATACAGGGGAATATCAAAAACAATGGGAGCTTTTAAAATATGAGCTGAGAAGATTGTTTATAGAAACAAGTTCTAAACTAAAAAAGGAAAAGAAATCAGATGAAAGTAATCTGATAGCCAAATTAATCTCGCTATCATCCATATTGCCTGAAAATCTATCTGAACAACAGCAAGCAGATCTCCTAACTGCACAACTAAAACTTGATCAATTATATATCAATAAAGCTAAAGGTGCATTTGTACGTTCAAGAGCGAAATGGTTAGAGGAGGGTGAGCAAAATTCTAGCTATTTTTTTAAGTTAGAAAAACAAAGGCAAAATAAAAATAGTATAAATAGACTCTCTTCAAATGGTGATATCATAGAAGATCCAAAAGAACTATCTAAAATGTGTGAGAACTTCTATAAAAAACTATATACCTCAACCATTTCACCTGCTCATATGAATGATTTCTTTAACAATCTAGGTAATATTAAGACAATTGGAGATTTCAAAAAATCAATTTGTGACTCTCCCATTACGCTTACAGAAATCTCAGAGGCTATTAAAAAACTTAAATTAAATAAATCTCCAGGTACTGATGGGCTAACTTCTGAATTTTACAAACTATTCACGGAAGAACTTGCTCCCTTTTTGCTGAATGTTTTTAGAGAAAGTATAGATAAAGAACAATTACCGTCCACTCTATGCCAAGGCTTAATTACACTCATCCCAAAACCACAAAAAGATGTATTAGTTTTAGACAACTGGCGCCCCATTACATTATTAAAGTCCAACACCCACCATGTTTTCAAATTGCATCGCCATTAATATTTATTAGTTTATTTAAAAATAATACAGGAGCGTTTACTTATATTGTGGAGAAATAACACTAAATGTGTTATTTCATGATTTATAGCAGATTTTAGCATGCAGCTCCGGGAAAATCTGCCCCTCTCCATATATGGGCATTCACTTGGGCATTCACGTCACCAGAGTGACGCCTTGGAGTTACAGGCGAGCAGAGGAAAAGAAAAAGGAAGCATTTTTAAATATTCCATAAAGCTGCCTGTTGATTAATCCTGCTGTCGCTCACTCATGTCATCATATTCTGAGCGAGCATCCACTTAGACATACTAGTTTAATTCGTTTGATCGCGACAAATTCATTCATTTCCGCATCGCCCCGCATTTCTCGCCCCGTGATGAGAAAGGCACCCAGCCTCGCAGCTGAGCTCTGCCCGCGCGCATGCTTCACGACCCGTGCTGCTGCAACAAGGCTGACGAGAGATAAGAGCAGATACATACACTCGAGGGAGCAAATTACACCGGCACGAGGAACTTCAAAGGTGACCAGCGGAGCGGAACGAGGAGCCAGAGACCGCGCGCGGCTCGCTCCTCAGGGGCAGAATGAATCAAGCAACAGGTCCGCAGCGGTGTTATAAAATAAATAATAAATAAAATCAGAGCGCTGGTCCATACACACAAATGCACCAGGAAATATGCAGGAAATATGCAGTTTTAACGCACTCTCTCTCATAAACCTCCATGGAAACTCACTCCTACCTTCTGCCTTCTGGGTGGAGATTCATGTAACAAGAGGCATGACCCTTCGGGACTTTTCGGCCAGGTTTCCGGATTCATTCGGGAGTGGGTTGTTTTTTTTTTTTTTTTTTTAACCCTCGCCTGGCCCAAATGCAAAAATGAAAATAAAATTCATAAAATACTACAGTAATTCTCCAATATGGTGAATTGTTACTGTCACGGTGGGTGTTGTCCTTTAAATAATGATTATAAAATTTTAGCATTATGCTTAGCAAATAAATTGAAAAAAGTACTTCATGATGTTATTGGGGAAACTCAAAATGGTTTTATGGCGGGAAGACACATAATTGATAATATAAGGCTTATCTTAGATTTATTAGACTACGCAGACTTAATATCAGAAAATAGTTTTGTTCTCTTTCTTGACTTCCATAAAGCGTTTGACTCACTGGAACATGATTTTTTATTTAAAACTTTGGATCTGTTCGGTTTTGGTGAGCACTTTAAGAAATCAGTGCGCACCCTTTATGCTGGAGGCAATAGCTCAATTAAACTAGCTCATGGAACCTCTGGCAGATTTAATGTTGAGCGTGGAATTAGACAAGGTTGTCCAATTTCTCCATTTTTGTTTCTTCTTCCTATGGAGATTTTAGCACATTTCATTAAAAACAGCTGCATAAAAGGTATTCAGATTGCTGGTAGAGAAATATGTCTGAGCCAACTGGCAGATGACACAACTCTATTTCTAAAAGATTGCTCTCAAGTAAAGTGTGCTGTTGAGCTGCTTGGTGAATTTTCTGCAGCCTCAGGTCTCAACCTTAATTTATCTAAATGTGAGTTACTCCCTATTAAAACATGTCATGACACAGAGATCTCAGGAATCCCAGTAAAACACAAAGTTAAATATCTTGGTATCTATATTATAAAAGAGGAGGACCAAAGATTAAGTGATAACTTTAATCCCCTTGTTACTGTAATTAAAAAAAAATTCAATTTATGGGTACAGAGAGATTTATCCATCTCCGGTCGTGTATTACTTTCTAAGGCTGAAGGTCTCTCCAGTTTGGTTTATGCGACTTCTGCCTTGGAGGTTCCCAAGGACATCATTTCAAAAGTGGATAAAACATTGTTTGATTTTATTTGGAAAAAAAAGGTTCATCTAATCCGAAAAAATGTAATGATAAATAAGCTGTGCTCTGGTGGGTTTAATGTATTAGACTTACAGACTCTAAACTCCTCCTTTAAAATTAAATGGATCAAAAGATATCTCTTAAATCCAAACTCTTTGTGGAACTTCATTTCAACACATGTATTTGAAGCATTGGGTGGTCTATCTTTTATTTTAAGGTGTAATTACAACATTGACAAAATTCCGATCAAACTCTCCAATTTCCACAAACAGCTGTTTTTGTGCTGGACTCTGGTTCACAAACACAATTTCTCTCCACACAAATACTATATTTGGAATAACAAAGACATTTGTTTTAAACATAAATCTATTTTCTTTAAAAATTGGTTTGACAGAGGAATAGTTCATGTACATCAGTTATTCAACAAAGACGGCAACACTTACTCTTACAGTGAATTTTTAACTACGTATAACTTTCCAGTACTACCAAAAGAATTTGCAATTGTCTTTGATGCAATTCCATCTGGTGTAAAAATGTTGATGTCAAATCCTGTACAAAACAGCACGAACTATTTAACTGAAGAATTATTCATTGGTAACTCTGACCCTTTTTTAAGTGAAAAAACAAATAACAAATGTATTAGAGAATTATGTGGTTGGATGTGATGAGGAGGAGAAAGATAAATTTTGGAAAGATTTGGATGAAGTGATAGAGAGTATTCCCAGGGAGGAAAGAGTGGTGATTGGAGCAGACCTGAATGGACATGTTGGTGAAGGAAACAGAGGGGATGAGGAAGTGATGGGTAGGTTTGGTGTCAAGGAAAGAAACCAGGAAGGACAGATGGTGGTGGATTTTGCCAAGAGAATGGAAATGGCTATAGTCAATACCTATTTCCAAAAGAGGGAGGAACATAGAGTGACCTATAAGAGTGGAGGAAGGAGTACGCAGATCGACTACATTCTGTGTAGAAGAGGAAACCTGAAGGAGATTGGAGACTGTAAGGTTGTGGCAGGGGAGAGTGTGGCCAGACAGCATCGGATGGTTGTGTGTAGAATGACTGTTGTTGCGAAGAAGAGAAAAAGAGTAAAATCAGAGAAGAAGACCAAATGGTGGAAGCTAAAGAAGGAAGAATGTTGTGAGAAATTCAGAGACGAGCTGTTAAAGGCTCTGGGTGGTAAGAAAGAGCTTCCAAGTGACTGGGCTACTACAGCAACAGTAATTAGAGAGACAGGTAGGAAGGTACTTGGTGTGTCATCTGGACAGAGAATGGATGATAAGGAAACCTGGTGGTGGAATAGTGAAGTGCAGGACGCCATTCAAAGAAAGAGATTAGCCAAGAAGAAATATGACAGTGAGAGGACTGAAGAGAGGAGACAGGAATATAAGGAGATGGGACATAGAGCAAAGAGGGAAGTAGCTAAGGCAAAGCAGAGGGCGTACAATGAGTTATATGGGAGACTGGACACTAAAGAGGGCGAGAAGGACTTGTACCGATTGGCAAGACAGAGGGATCAGGCTGGAAAGGATGTGCAGCAGGTTAGGCTTATTAAAGATGGGAATGGGAATGTTCTAACAAGTGAGGAGTGTGTGATGGGAAGATGGAAGGATTACTTTGAGGAGCTAATGAATGAAGAGAATGAAAGAGAAAGAAGAGTGGAGGTAATAGAAACGGTGGACCAGGAAGTGGGAAAGATTAGTGAGGGTGAAGTCCGGAAAGCTCTGAAAAGAATGAAGAAGGGGAAGGCAGTAGGACCTGATGACATACCAGTGGAGGTTTGGAAATGTCTCGGAGAGATGGCAGTGAGGTTTTTGACTCAAATATTTAATGGAATATTTGAGGGTGAGAAAATGCCTGAGGAATGGAGAAGAAGTGTGCTGGTTCCCATTTTTAAGAACAAGGGTGATGTACAGAGTTGTAGCAACTACAGGGGAATTAAGTTGATGAGCCACACAATGAAGATCTGGGAGAGAGTTGTGGAAGCAAGACTTAGACAAGATGTAACTATCTGTGAGCAGCAGTATGGTTTCATGCCAAGAAAGAGCACCACAGATGCCATCTTTGCTTTGAGGATGTTGATAGAGAAGTACAGAGAGGGTCAGAAAGAACTCCATTGTGTGTTTGTGGATTTAGAAAAAGCATATGACAGGGTACCAAGAGAAGAGGTGTGGTATTGCATGAGGAAATCTGGAGTGGCAGAAAAGTATGTTAGACTGGTACAGGACATGTATGAGGACAGCAGGACAGTGGTGAGATGTGCTGTGGGTGTGACAGATACCTTCAAGGTGGAGGTGGGATTGCATCAAGGATCGGCTCTGAGCCCCTTCTTGTTTGCTCTGGTGATGGACCGACTAACAGATGAGGTCAGGCAGGAATCCCCATGGACTATGATGTTTGCAGATGACATTGTGATCTGTGGTGAGAACAGGGAACAAGTGGAAGAGAACTTGGAGAGGTGGAGGTATGCTCTTGAAAGAAGAGGAATGAAAGTCAGTCGTAGTAAGACAGAGTACATGTGTGTGAATGAGAGGGAGGCCAGTGGAACAGTGAGGCTACAAGGAGCAGAGGTCACAAAGGTGCAGGACTTCAAGTACTTGGGGTCCACTGTACAGGAAAATGGGGAATGTGGTAAAGAGGTGAAAAAGAGAGTCCAGGCAGGATGGAGTGGATGGAGAAAAGTTTCAGGAGTGATTTGTGACAAAAAGGTGTCAGCAAAGGTCAAAGGAAAAGTTTACAAGACAGTGGTGAGACCAGCTATGTTGTATGGTCTGGAGACAGTGGCATTGACAAAAAGACAGGAGAAAGAACTGGAAGTGGCAGAAATGAAGATGCTGAGGTTCTCCTTAGGAGTGACAAGGATGGATAAGATCAGGAATGAGATCATCAGAGGTACAGCACATGTTAAACAACTGGGAGATAAAGTTAGGGAGGCCAGACTGAGATGGTTTGGACATGTCCAGAGGAGGGACAGTGGGTATATTGGTAGAAGGATGTTAGAAATGCAGCTGCCAGGAAAAAGACAAAGAGGGAGACCAAAGAGGAGATATATGGATGCAGTTAGAGAGGACATGGAGGTAGTTGGAGTGAGGACAGAGGATGCAGAGGACAGAGTGAGGTGGAGGAGGATGACTCGCTGTGGCGACCCCTGAAAAGGGAAAAGCCGAAAGAAGAAGAAGAAGAAGAAGAAATGTATTAGAGAATTAATAATTAGAGAATGTATTAGTAAACCTGCTTCTATATTCTTCTGGGATAATTTATTTAATGATATCTGTTGGAAAGATGTTTGGTTGTTACCTAGAAAATACTTTATAACTAATAAGATTCGAGAAGTGTCCCTAAAGATTCTGCATAAATGTTATCCTGTAAACTATATAATCTCCAAGTACCGTCCAAACGTAGACCCAATGTGTTCACTCTGCCACAGCTCTGAGGAGACCATCATCCATCTCTTCTGGGACTGTTCTCATACTCAGGTGTTCTGGAAAGACATTTTCATGTATGTAAATAGAAAGTTAGAAATTGACCTACCATTTGACGCTAAAATTATACTGTTTGGTTTCTTTTGTCCAAATATTTCAAGTGAGAAAGTTTTTGTTGTAAATTTAATACTACTCTTAGCCAAATTTTACATCCACAGCTGTAAATTCTCCTTGCTAAAACCTAGATTTATAGTGTTTTCTAATTATATTTCCTCTTACTTATCTACTTTAAAGTATTGTACTAATGCCAAAGCTTTAAAAACTAAAACAATCTGTAACGAATTTCTGTTGTAAGCTGCCCAAAACACATTTTTGTTTTTGTTTATGTGCCTTTATTCTCTTTTGTGCTATGCATGCCTTGAGTCTCGAGCCATGTTTGACATTGTAACCCAATGTCCCATTAGCACGGTGGCACAACTGGTAGAGCTGCTGCCTCTCAGCGAGAAGGTTGCCGGTTCAAATCCCGGTCCGGGGCCTTTCTGGGTGGAGTTTGCATGTTCTCCCCGTGCATGCGTGGGTTTCCTCCGGGTACTCCGGTTTCCTCCCACAGACCAAAAAACATGCTTGTTAGGCTGATTGGTGACTCTAAATTGACCCTAGGTGTGAGTGTGAGAGTGGATGGTTGTTTGGTGTGAGTGAGACAGGTCCCTCTTGTAAATGAGTCCCCGTGACTCAACGAGGCTAGCCTGTATAAATAAAGGTTGAATGAATGAATGTAAGATTTTTTGTACTTGTTTCTTTTATAAATAAATAAAATAAAACCACCAGGGGGCGTCGTCACTACACAAACAAAAGGAACCTGGATTACATGGAAAATAGGATCTAAACAGTTTCCCCAAAGATTAAAAGAAACTTTTCTAATAACTACTAGATAAACTTTTCTGAAAAACAAGAAAAATATTATAAAGACGGTGCATTTTGATCAAATTCATTCCACAACAACCCTGTTACACAACATTAGTGGTTGACAAATAACAATTTGGTGAATTACCACCACAAACTGGTGAGGAGGTGGACTGAAACAATGCAAACAAACAAATAAAAGAGTTAATTATTGATTACCATTTAATTAATTAATTAATTAATTAACGGATGAATAACAATTCCTTCAAACTCCTTATTTCAGATAAAACCTGAGCACCATTATCTTTTGAATTGTGCAATAATTCAACTGTATCAAATCTTTCTTTTATTTCAGTGAGACTGTTCATCAGTTGACTTCTTTCATGTCTGTATTTCTGTCAGTTCAATAACTCATGTTCTATGGTCTCATCTTCTCCACAGTAGTCACATTTATGATGCTTCCCTGTTATGAATAATGTTCTGTTCAATCCTGTGTCCAAATCTGAGACGTGATGTGATGTTTCCTCCTCCTGTTTCTTTCAGATCTCCTCATTTCTCCTGTTTGTTGTTGAATTCTATAAAACCATCGACCTTTTCTTTCTTCTTCCTGTTGTTTTTCCATCTTTCACTCATTTTTTCCTTTATGATGCTTTTTATTTCTGCTCGACTGAGTTTTATATCTATTTCATTTAATGAATCCATATTATTGATTAATGTATTCTATAACTGTATTTGAATATATTTTTAAATTTCCTTTCTTTCCTATTAATTTCAGATCTACTATTGGGTCTGTGAGTATCCATGGTTGTATGACTGGTTCTGGTTCTGTTGGGCTCACATTAATATTATTGATGTGAATTTCTGTAGTTTTCTGATTTATGGTCCAACCAAAGCTTTTGAAATGGTTCTTGTCTTTTCCCAGTATGGTTTGAACACTTCTTGTGTTGGATGCTTCTGTTCAGGACCTTTTACATTTGTCCAGTAGTTTAGAGCCAACTGGTCCATTCTGGTGTTCAGTGCTGGTTCTCCCATTTCTACTAATCTTCATCCTGTATGTGTTGTGTAAAGGCACCACACCTGAGACATCGGGTCGTCTATTTGATCCTTTTCATTTTCAGAAATATGTTAGTAAAAAATAAAACTAGAAACAAAACCCAAGCAGAAGTTCAAGTGTTGAAGAGAAAGGTCTTCTGGACTTTGACCTAAAAGAAGGTTAAAAAACAAAACAACTGGACTTCTATTCTGAAGCTAAAGATGTTTCTCTTCCCATCCTGAAAGCTTTTCTTTCTGCAGCTGTGCAGCCTCCATGCCACTCCATGATGCTGGAGCACAGGATGCTCTCCACTGCACCCTGTAGAAGGAGGTGACGACTGAACTTCCATCTCAGCCGCCTGAGGAAGTAGAGTCTCTGATGAGCTTTCTTCATCAGGCTGGTGGTGTTGATGCTCCAGCTGAGGTTGTCGTTCAGGTGCACACCCAAGTACTTGTAGCTGGAGTTTGTGGAATACCCTCAACTTCCTGTTTATTTTTGGAACTATCAACTGTGACTCTTTGGAATACTCCTAAAGCAAGGACGCTGTTAGTTGTGATTCACCAACAAGGTACCCAAGTTGTAAATCGCAAGTGGGGGAATGTAACGTCCAACCAACATCCCTCAAAAGACAAAACATCCTCAGAGACACATCTCTTCTACCCCACTGGGCTAAATCTCCAAGTCAGGATGAGTCGACATCCTGGACCACCCTGGCTCCAGACTGACTATAATCATTAACCTTCTGTGTTAATAATAACCCTTTGTGCTAATCTTTGCTGGCAAGGAACAGACATTCAGTGTCCAAGAGAATTCAGTATCAACAAATGACAGAACCCTAGCATGGCCTCGGGATAACAGAACTGTAGTTGCCGTAGTAACGATGGAAGTAACCCACTGTTTTCAATGTGTCAGGAACCAAACTTACATTTTCTAAGAGAACGGTGTGATACAAAACAAGGTTTGCCTGTATCATGTCAACAAATGTACAGGTAACCCCCGACCTACGGCGCCCGCGACCTACGGCAACCTGGACCTACGAACGTATCATATTTAATAATTTAATAAAAATGTTAAATTAAAGCGGCTGAAATGAGTTTTCTCCGCAGGGTGGCTGGACTCTCCCTTAGAGATAGGGTGAGAAGCTCAGTCATCCGGGAGGGACTCGGAGTAGAGCCGCTGCTTCTCCACATCGAGAGGAGCCAGTTGAGGTGGCTCGGGCATCTGGTTAGGATGCCTCCTGGACGCCTCCCTGGTGAGGTGTTCCGGGCATGTCCCACCGGGAGGAGACCCAGAGGAAGACCCAGGATACGCTGGAGGGACTATGTTTCTCGGCTGGCCTGGGAACGCCTTGGGATTCCCCCAGAGGAGCTGCTCCAAGTGGCTGGGGAGAGGGAAGTCTGGGCCTCCCTACTTAGGCTGCTACCCCCGCGACCCGACCCCGGATAAGCGGAAGAAAATGGATGGATGGATGGATGTTAAATTAAAAAAATAATAATTTTTGTGTGTGTGTGTGTGTTTAAATGTTATTAATTTCATGTGTACAACACTTTGTTGCAGCTGTGGTTGTGTTAAAGGCTTTATAAATAATATTTTAAATAAAAATGATAAGTTTTTATCACAATTGCGCAACTTCCGGCCGTTCCAGGAAATGCCCCGGCAGCTGGCTGTGAGGACTGTGTTTGTTCCAGGATTGCCTCATATGGATAAATTACTATCTGGAATCGCTCTGTGAACTCTGTGGACGTCTAACCCTTTAGCAGCAGCCGCGGATCGATCGCCGATCGCTCAGTCATTGCGCCGCACCGCCGCGCGAACACCAGCTCATGGCCTGGCTAACACGCAGCTAGCAGAAGCTAACACAGGCCTAGAGCAGCTGCCGTGGTTCGCTCGCCGAGCCGCCGCGCTGCTCGGCCCGACAACATCAACGCATGGCCTGGCTAAACACAGAAGCAACACGGGCGGCAGCAGCAGCCGCGGTTCGCTCGCCGACAACCTAAGATGTCGGCTTTGACCATCTCAAAGTAAGAAATTATATTTTTATTTATTCTGTATTAATTAATTATTTTATTCTGTAATAATTTTACAGTATTGAATGTGCTATGCTGAATAGCAATGTTTACATTACTGTACACTACTGTACATGCTGTACAGTTACTGTGTGTGTTTATGGATGAATGTGTGGTGTAATGTGTTAGATAAGTGTTTGTAAATAAAGTTCTGTGCATGTTTATGGCCCAGTATGTCCGCTTGTTCGGTCTCATGTCGATAAATGTGTGTGCGGCGCTCCGTTAGCGTTATTTCCGTGACTTACGAACGAAATTGGACCTACGAACGAGACGTTATTTTCACTCCCGAGCTATTGCAGAATCAAGCTGCGAACGGTCCTTAAGTCCGAAACTCGTTCGTAAGTCGGGGGTTCCTTGTAAGTGCCTAAAAATCTGCCACAGTTACTTATAAAATAACCTTACTGTGGTTTAGTAAAATAAAGTTCCTCACAGCAAGTATAAGAGTATGTATACTGTCAAACAGTATTTGTGTTTTGGTTGATTCCCCGAGGAGTATTCATTCAACCTTTATTTAGTTAGGTAAATCTTATTGAGCCTCGAGGGCTCATTTACGAAAGTGACCTGCTATGAGTGTGATGAAGGTGCACAGCAGCCTCTGCTTTGTTGTTTTTGTTTGTTTGTTTGTCCTGTGTTTTGCTCAATTGCAGCAAAATTTGAAACCACAAGTTATATTCGCTTCACAGCCCGAAGTTATTGCATCACATTATTGGTTTGATGCTTGTAAAATAACCAGTCCTTCACAATAAAAGTCTCAACTCAGATTATTGGGCTTTCTAACCTGGAGTTTGTTATTCTAATGAACATGAATTGGTTATTTCCATCAACTTCAGGTGTTCAGAGTTTTTTTGACAGCACTTCATGTATGTGTTTAAGACTTCTATTCTGAAGGATGCAAGAGTAATAAACCTGAATCTTGGATGGCTTCAGTGAGTTATTTTCTAGTTAACACAATAAAAGTGCAACCAGAACCCTCAGATTCAAAAATAAGATCTAAAGAATGAGACAAGTCATTTCAGTTGTTTTAGGCCATGAAAAAATAACTTTAATTCAACATTGCAACTATTATTATCTCAAAGCATAATCAAAAAGGCTTCTTCAATCTTTTTCCTCCCATGTGGCCCTTATCAGCCAATACACTCTTTAAAAGAGCAAACATCAGCTCACATTTATGATGAGAACCGCCTTCAGGGTCTTTAAACAAGCTGCTAGAGGTGATAAAACAGCCTGCTGACTCTCTGGTGTCAAATAAAAACAAATCAACCTCAGTACTGTTTGTGTATTACCTTCAAATTTTAGCTTTAATCCTAAATATAATTGTGAATATATATTTTTTTTAATACAAAGCATATTCTATTTTACAAATAATGAGTATTAGGCAGCAGCAGGGACGGAATGTGATTTATGTCCTATAAAATGATATGGATGGGGCTGATCCGATCCAGTATCGGCATCCAATACCAGCATAATTTACGTATCGGATTTTCCGATCAAAACTGCCGATATTTCCGATACTTCCTGTATGTCAGAGAACACGTATCTCGTACCATACGCTGTGACTTCTGTCTTAACATTGTGTGAGGTAAACCCTGAGAAGACACTCTGGGCCTCACTACACTAATACCCAAACTAATAGCATACAAGAGGCAGGTCTATATCACAGACGTCCTTCTGACTCATGGTTCAGCCCGGAACACTAGTCTAAAATACTGCTAAGCATTATGGAAAATCAACACAGCCTACTCCCCATTTTTTAGTTTTGTTTTTGATTGTGGCACTACGAGTTATAATTCTTGTTTAATTTGATCAACGGATACAGATTTAAACTATAATTGAACACTAATATACCGCTAAGCATTATGGGAAATCAACACAGCCACTTCCCATTTTTTAGTTTCGTTTTTGATTGTGGCACTATGAGTTGTAATTCTTGTTGGTTTTGATCAACAGATACAGATTTAAACTATGCATTGAATTTATAAATGTAAATTCAATGTACAGTATTGTTTAAATCTGTATCTGTTGATCAAAACCAACAAGAATTACAACTCATAGTGCCACAATCAAAAACGAAACTAAAAAACGGGATTTCCCATAATGCTTAGCAGTATATTAGTGTTCAATTATAGTTTAAATCTGTATCCGTTGATCAAATTCAACAAGAATTAGAACTCAAAGTGCCACAATCAAAAACAAAACTAAAACATGGGGAGTAGACTGTGTTGATTTCCCATAATGCTTAGCAGTATTTTAGATTAGTGTTCCGGGCTGCACCATGAGTCAGAAGTACGTCTATGGTATAGACCTGCCTCTTGTATGCTATTAGTTTGAGTATTACTGTAGTGAATCTCAGAGTGTATTCTCTGGGTTTATCTCACACAATGTTAAGACAAAAGTCACAGAGTATGGTGCAACATATGTGCTCTCCATTGAAGAAATTCGTTACCCTATACCGCGATATCGGATCGGAAAAGTATCGATATCGGCCGATACCCAGATTTAAGTATCGGATCGGAACTAAGAAATGTGGATCGGTGCATCCTTATAAACGAGGAGATAAATTGTGTTCCTACATGTTAAAATCAAAAAAAGGCGTTCAATACAAGATCAACTGGACTTTAACTGGACTTTCCTACATGTTGAATACTGTATTGTGTTGTTTGTTTTATTAGAGGGTAAAAAACATAGCAGCACATACACACAGGTGCATACACAACAGCTGCTTTCCCCGGACTCTGAAGAGCCGTGTCAGAACAGAAGCACTTTGTGAAGTCGTCCACAGAGCTGTCATGGCCACGCCGCAGCGCTGGTTGGAGGAAGCAGAAGTTATTGATCATAACACCTCAGAGGGACGTCTGCTCGTTAGACGATCGGTGAATCGTAATGTTGGGTCATTTCTGCATGCAGAGCAGGAAATGTGTGGGATTTTTTTATTTTTTTTGAAAGGTTGGGACAAATCTATGCTGCTTCTGAGCACAAAGTGTTCGTTCTGCATCCTGTCAGTCTCCGAGTGCGTGAGTGGGCAACACAAGGTCGAAGATGTGAATAAAAGACCTGCTCGTCAAAACCAACATCCTGCCGTTTTCAGAGTGTCATTAAATTTTCTTCTCACATTTTTTTTTCTTCTTTAATGTCTTTCTGGGCCATTTCCTCTATGTTTTATTGGACTCGGTCAATTAAGTTAAGCGGCCATCTCATGGGCTCTTCAGTCCGGGTGCTGGCAGCTCTTGAAAAGGCCCTTTTTCATCTCCACTTTCAGACACATTCCGGAGGTGTACAGATTGCCAGGAATTCAATTTGTGCCACTGAAATGTCCCGTGCAATTCTGAACTAGATCAGCCGGTGAGATGGGACTCTGGTTGGGGTGGAAAAAAGACCCCTGGCTGCAAGAATCACCCTTGTCAATCTGAATTGCTACATGGGGGAAAGGTTTCACAGGAAGCTGATAACATAAAAACAGCATGACCGGCAATTGAATTCCTGCGCTTCACACTGAAGATATGCACTCAGATAGAATCAGATAAATTCTATCCTCTAAATCAAACTTTTTGCACATATTTCAAGTTATTCCAGCTGCCGGCTCTTCCCCGATACATTCCATGTGGTGTTTAAATTACATTTTTCTTCCATAACTTTCACAAATGTGGTCAGCGAGTGCGCCTCGCCGCGCAGCTCCACCTCGGAGTCTCGCCTCGGTGCTCCTCTGATATCGTGTGGAGCTCCTCTAACCACATCACTATCATCGTCACTCCCATCAAAGCGTCACTCACATCCCAGGGCGGCAGAGGCTGCAGAGGATGAAGTGTGCTAATGTTTGTGAGGAGATCGTGGAAGCCTGCAGCACAGAGACGCGCCGAGTCCCAAGCAGGAATGAAGCTGAGCCACGAAGGCCAGGATTGGATTTTCATTAATCTACAAAACAAAGACAAATGCAGCAATAAAAATACAGGCATCTGAGCTAACGGTTGTTCTGTTTCCATCACTGCTTTTGATGAGGTTTTTTGAAGCTGTGCACCATACAGCCCCCCCCCTACACACACACACACCAACAACACACACACACACAAACACCCTTCCTCCATAACATCACCGCCAATAAACGTCAGCAAGCACATTTACATGGATTAGGGACAGCTTGGACACACGCCCGAGGACACTTGACACCAAAGAGCCCTTCTGATGGACCACTGACAGAACATCACAGCTTACAGAGACCAGAGCGAGTCCAAGCACTTCCATCAGAACCAGAACAATCACTAAACTGGAGACAAACTCATTCATACAACATCTTGTAACCCACTCCAACCAGAACAAATGAACAGGACTTCAGAAAACAAAACAAAAGTCGCTTTAGGGGTGCAGGAAAAAATCAGTTTTTTAAAGGGGATCACATGTAAGTATTTAAAATTTTTATGTTATGTCTGTGTGCTATCTTGACAATATTAATTCATTTTAATACACAAAATAATTCTTAGATAATTAATTATACCCTTTTTAATTCTGCCATTTTTAACTTTCGTTTTGAACGACCGGTTTCTGATACTGAGTTCTGAAGTCCACGCCCTTCAAAGATCTGTTTACGCCCTCTGTAACAGCCAGTATCTGTAATGTGTTGTTGTTTTAAAATTAGCTCTTTTTTTATTACTCATTTGACTTACTGTTAGTGTCTAGCTTAAGATAACTTACCGAAACCCGTCTGAGCGCGCCGCAATTTGCTGCTCCTTTTAGCATTAGACCACCCGAATCCGATGCTAATGTTAGCTTGTTCCTCTTCCGGTGTTCGCCAGCTCCGCTCGTTGCACGCGGAGATTTTGGGAGTTATCGCTGTTCCAGTCAAGACAACACAAAGTTCACCAAGTGTCTCCCGTAAATTAATCCGTAAGGAGAAGGTCCTCGCTGCTGTGAGGCTGCTTCGAGGCAGCAGCGAGGCTGTACAGTTGAAGCTCCGCTCCATCGCGCCAGAAGAGGGTCCCGTTGCCGCGGGTCCCTACGCCGGGGGTCCGCTCGTTTAATTTATGCCGGCTGCGCGTTGGGAGCGATCGCAAATACACTAAAAATTGAACTAAAACATAAAAATAACAATTATACTTTATTTATAAAGCCATTTAAAAAAACGCAGCTGCAACAAAGTGCTGTACACATGAAATTAAGAACATATAAACAAAAGATGAGATGAAATCATGAAAAACAACAGTCATGTGTTTAATACAGAAGTGGGTTGAGCCTAACCAGGGGTTGCTAGGTGAGGGGCTGGACTCAGGTTGTGGTGGGTTGTCCTCGCGCCTGTGACGTCACAGGCGCGATGATTTCAAACCGAAACCTAACTTATCACAGTTAAATAAATATACTTAGAGTAAATAAACCACTGGGTGCATTTTTTTGGCACAAGGACTGTTTTTTTATGAAGTAAATACCCAAAGTTGAGTAAAAAAAAAACATTAAAAAGTGAATTTTGAATGTGTGGTCCCCTTTAAAAGAATCTAGATTCTTAGTCCTGGCGATTCAGAATCAATTCTAAAAGCTCCTAAATCAATTTTTTTGTTTTTTTGTTTACTAAATATGAATCAATATGTTAAAAAAAACTGAAGTCTGTTAACCCTGATGCATGCTCAATAATCCAGGTAGAAAAATCTAAAAAAAGCTAAGTCTGGTCCTCTGGACATTCAAATTTGGAATGCCGCACAGTGGTAGCTGGACATGGACATCAGTGACCCCCATGACTCTTAAAGGAAGAAGTGGGTAAAGAGGAAGAAGTGGGTAAAGATGATGAAAGGAAAAAGTGGGTAAAGATGATGAATGGATTAATTATTTGTTCCTAGATTTTTCTTTTTCTTTTATTATTTTAGAGTAGTCCAGGCAATAAGCTAACCTAATACAGTACTGGTAATTTAAGTTACAGAATTGAATGCATTCCTGTATAATTTGTTCCTATTTTTGGTATAAATATCAAATGATGCAAAAAAAATTGATACAGTACAGAACCTAAAATTATTGTTTTAAATAAATGTTCCATTTGTTTACATTGTTGTTTATTCTTTTCAGCTTGTCAGTTACAAAACTGTAACTAAATGTATGACCATTTTAATAGAAAATTTGTTTCGGAATCAAAAATCGTTTCTGAATCGAAAAATCGATTTTGAATCAAATTGTGACACCAA
The DNA here is from genome assembly GCA_038048925.1 of Garcialebias charrua. Lineage (NCBI taxonomy): Eukaryota > Metazoa > Chordata > Actinopteri > Cyprinodontiformes > Rivulidae > Garcialebias > Garcialebias charrua. The sequence continues at coordinate 14,186 of JBBPBX010017155.1, read as the reverse complement.
AAATTGGAATCAAATCAATTCTCCAGACACTGAGAGATTCGCACCCCTACCTGTGTTCAGCAGGACGCTGAAAGCTCGTTTTGTTTTGGTGCTTGGGGTTGGGTGGGGCTGATGCATCAGTTCAGTGCTAAGTTATACAGCTCGGCTATGGACAGATATGTCCAGAGCACCAAACAAATGTGGATAACAAGAGTATGGACAGAGGAAACGCATTTCAACCACCTGTATCCACATTCTCATTCTTTTGGTCAATACGCAGAGTTCATGACCATAGTAGGTGAGGGCTGGAATGTAGACCGATCAGTAAACAGAGAGCATTTCAGCTCAGCTCCCTCTTCACCATAATGGACTGGCACAGAGTCCACAATACTGCAGGTGCTGCACCAATCCATCTGTCAATCTCATGCTCCATTCTTCCCTCACTTGTAAACAAAACTCTGAGAAACTTGAACTCCTCCACTTGAGGCAGAACCTCAACCTCGACCTGAAGAGAGCCATCCATCCTTTTCCTACTGAGGCCCATGGCTTCAGATTTGGAGGTGCTGATTCTCATCTCAGATGCTTCACACTCAAACAAACAAACAACTGTGTTTTTATCTATAAGTCTAAAAATAAAAGAAGAAAATATGTTGACATTTTCACAATATATTAGCGTTTTTAATTTGTTTATTTTGTTTTCTATTTGCAAATAAAGTTAATTAAATAATCAGCTGACCTTTTTATACCACATCTTATGTGAGATTTTAGATTTTTTTTAAATAATAGCAAAGCAACAATTAATTTGATTGCTTTTGTATGATTCGCTAAAGTTTTCCACTTTTTCATCATTGATTTGATTTGATTTGATGTTTATTCATTCATTTTAAAAGAACAATACAAAACAGTTTCATCAGATACAAGAATACAAGTAGGATAAAATGAAAGGAAAATGAAAGGAAATTGAAGGAAAAAAGTGAAGCCCCTGTGCAGTGGTTTCATCTGAGCTGCAGAGCCTCTTCGGGGAATCAAACCTCCGGACTTTACGGGACAAACCTGATCTCCGGCTGCACACTGTTCAACTGCAGCAGCCTTAAACATAATTACTGATGTTCTCCGAGTGAGTTACACCAAAACCCAAACAGAATCTCCCCTCCAATGGGTTTCTGACTTCATGCTTAATACAATCCTGAAACAAGAAAAGCAACTGGAGCGCAACAGGCGGTAGCACAAGGACCCGAGTAATCCAGTGAGGGTGATTTTCCTCCTACTTACTGCAAATTGACGGGGCCATGAATTGAGTCGGCTGCAAAAAAAAATAAAAAAAATTGAAAAATTGAAGAAACAGCAGAAAAGGAAGCGGTGCTGTTAGATTATTGAAAACTAAATGATGGCAGGAGAAATTGGAGCAGTTCTCTGAGCGGCACCTTGGGGCCTCCAGGCTCCGGCTTGAATAAACTGTGCATTCGTCGGGCTTCTCTGACTCATACGTCCTGAAATATTACCCATAAAATGTATACCGGTAGTTCCTGTGAGGAGTCAGCCGTAGGAAGGCTCAGAAGACTCCGGAGAGTTTTTCAGAGTATAACCACACTAAACACAGTAATTGAATACTGTATTTGTGTGGGAGACACAGAGAGTAGACTGGGAACCTGGTTTGTTGAAGGGCCTGATGGCGTATAAATGGTGTGTAAATGGCGTGACGGCAGACGCTTTCACCATCACTCCCTGCTCAGACCCGCAGACTCGCTGAGCCCACACAGTGGTGTCAGTTCTGTTTGTTTTTTAAGTCTCTCTGTGGGATGTGCCAACAGGTCTGAAAGAACCAACTTCTTATTCAGACTTGACCTGCATGACCTGAGTAAGAGCCTTGCATCATAACTGCAGCGTTACAAAAGAGACGTGAGGACAAAACACGAGGCGCGTGCCAGACAACGAAGAAGAAACAACAGGAAGTGGAAGAAAATGGACCTGAAGGGAAAACTGCACAAATGCATCCGATTTTAAAATTATAACTGAAATGTTCAGGATGATGTCATCAGGGTTGGGGAGTAACTAGTTACAGGTAAAACTTACAGTTACATGTGAAATAATTAAAGTTACAATTATCAATTTAAAACTTCTCGTTCTCACAGCTTCCATTCAGAATTGAAAAAGACTTCTGGACAGAAGTCGAAACGTTTTCTGCAACAAATAAAGTCCAGTTGATCCTGTATTGAACGCCTTTTTTGAATTATCAATTTAGATATTTACAATGTGTTATATTTTCTGTGAAAATGCTGTGACAGATTTATTTTGTTGTTCTTTTTATCTTGTGCACAACATTGTTGCCTTTTTTCTACACTATCAGTGTGTGCGTGTGTTTGTGTGTGTGTGCATGTGTGTGTGTGTGTACTTGCCGTAATGACATTGTGAAGACTTACCCTTGACATTAGACCAACGATGTGTGGACATTTTGCCTTGTGAGGACATTTTGCGAGTTCGACAAAAGGTAATGTGTGTGTGACTTGAATCATAACACTTTGGTCTGACAATAATTTATATCTATTTATTAGTTGGCTTTTTATTTGATGTGATAGAAGAAATTTAAAAGGAGTTTGATTTGCAAACATATTTATAATAAAAAGTAACTAAATGAAAGGTTACTTTATTTTTATGAAGCAGTTAAAACTATTACATTTTTGAAGTGATTTTAACTTATTACCTTTTCAAAGTAACCTTCCTTACACTGCCTGTCATGTCTGTTGAGGGATTTATAAAGGAATTCTTCAACAGTTGTTTTATTGTTATTCAATAAATATGTTTTAATGAAATCTGTATAAAAATAAATATAAGTTTTTATGAAGCAGTTAAAACTATTACATTTTTGAAGTGATTTTAACTTATTACCTTTTCAAAGTAACCTTCCTTACACTGCCTGTCATGTCTGTTGAGGGATTTATAAAGGAATTCTTCAACAGTTGTTTTATTGTTATTCAATAAATATGTTTTAATGAAATCTGTATAAAAATAAATATAAGTTGTAAAAAAGACAGACAGAATAATGTTTAATTACTTAGTGTACCATCTGTTGTTTTCCAAGCGATGCACTGAAAGCCAAGTGATCAGATGTAACTGCTTTGTCTGTTAGCAAAATATATGACAAACCATTTGCTGGATAAAAAAAAATAATCCTAAAGGAATCAGAAGGGGGTGCATCTTCATCTTACTGACTTTTGGAGCCGACCCAATTGAGATGGCTGTTGTAGCTAGTCCACCTCAGCAGACAAATGAAGCTCTAACTCAGTTAAATTTTCAAATATGGACCTAATATTTGGTGTGGTAGTAGCTGAACATCATCCTCACCTCATATTCTGAGCTATGAAACATTAGCATTACCTGTTAGATTCAATCCAGTTTTACTCTTAGCAACATAGCTCGTTGATGATAAATTGTCTGCCACAGTTAACTGAATTTTGCAAAAACAAATTACTTTAACTCAATCAGTTTTACAGATATAAAGCTCAGATTTGGTGTGGTAGTAGCTGAGAGTGATGTGAATACTGTGATACTTTTGTTTTCTAATTATTTTTTCTCACAGACTGGATAAATATTGCTAAAAAATGGATTGATTGTACAAATTCAAATTTCTTGAAGTCCAAGCTGAATGTTTTAACTGAAGAAGATTCAGTGTTGAGTTTGTCCTCAAAAAATATTTTTTAATTCAGTTTTACTGGCATGTAGGTCAGAAAAATGTCAAACATAATTTTAATTCAGTTACAAAAATGAACTATAACGTGAAACAATATTAAACTACAACACTTTTGTGTGAGAAGTAAAAACAAAACACTTATTTTCCCCTTTCAGTTTAATGTTCAGTTACGATCAACTGGAAAGTCCTTTTAAATCTTATGTCTAAAATCCTCAGGGTAGATGTTATTTTAAGCTATTTTATTTTCCTCTTTCCTGATAGTTTTGGGAGAAAATTGATCATTTGTGTATCCCATCATCACAGTGACGTTATTAGAGCAATGTTGTTATACGTAAATTAGATTTTTGCCTAACTGTGCTCCATAGTGTGTGCATTTTGAGTGTTTGAAGCGGTGCGGCGGCACGCGGCAGTTCCTTTCCACGCACGCGCGCGTCCGAAGCAACCTATGCGTCGAGCCGCCAAGGGTCAAATATTTGAACTTTCGACGCTCGACGCGTCGCAGCAACCAATCGGGTGAGACTCTGCTATGTTATAACACAACGAAAACGGGACTTTTTTTGACTTTTTAAACTTACCCCATCGAGCCTCGATGTTACAGCATATTATGTGACCACTGTATGTTGTGACCATAGGAGGCGGTGTTGAATGCACTGTTGCAGGTCACAGAATATGGTGTAACACTGGGTCCAATCGACTGAACCAGAAACAGCTTCCACTGACCTTGCTTCATAAACAAAAAGCAAAAAATAATAATCTCTAAATCTATTTTAAAAAACTATAAACATAATAATCTCTAAAAGTAAATCTAATGTGCACCACCGCCCGCGGTGGTGAGTGGTGGTTGACCGTCCCACTGTTTTTAGTTTAGTTTTTGACGTGCCGCACGTTTCTTTCACTTTTGCAGCTTAATAATAATAATAACTAATAGTTTTTGTTTTCCTGAGACTTATCTGCAGTATGATAAATGGTAGGAGCATAATATATGCTTCCAATACTCTGATACTCTGATATTTTTGCTTTGCTTTGTTTTGTTTTTTGAATGTCCAGAGGACCAGACTAAGCTTTTTTGGATATGCTCCCAATGTTTTGTTGGTCTTTTTTGTTGTTGTAAATAATAAATGACATTTTTATGCATTTTTATTTTGCATCTTAAGATCCTATGACATCATCAACTACTCAAGTTCTACTCAAGCTTTATTATGTTAATGTCAAGTTTAAAAAGGATGTACTCGTTCAACCATAATATATTTTGCAGTATTTGGTCATATTTGGGGAACATGGTGTGGCAGAGGCTCTGAAGAAGAAGAGTCCAGTTAAGTCTGTGTTTCAAACAATTACTTTTACATCTATTAGGCTGTTTTTAGTCAGTTGCTTCCTCAAGAGTGGGGTGTCCAATCCTGGTCCTGTTTTAGATGTTTCCCTTCTCCGACACACCTGAGTCTATGTTTGAATTAATAATTAATCAACCATTGATTCAAATCTGGTGTTTTGGAACACAGAAACATGTAAAACATGCAGGATAGTGGCCCACAAGGACCAGAGCTGGACACCTCTGCTTTAGAGGTCTTCACTGTGGATCATCTCCTGCTCTCCCAGCACCCTAGCCTCCTCTGTCACCAAACCATATGACAGATTTAAATTAACAGGTCTCGTTACCATCTTGTAAACCTTCCTATTAACCACAGAGGATAAAATTTCTTCCTCCACTCTCCAGGATCCATCACTTTGTTCTGCCTCAGTCTTCCTATTAACTCTTACAACTCTCCTTAATTTCCATGTCCATCTACTCCATGCTGTCTGCTCTCGTTTTCACTGTCTCTTATGCTCCGCTTTGGCTGGTTGACCACAGACACCTAAACTTATCTCCCATCAATACCAGCTTTATTGTTCCACCTGCCTCCTTCTCATTCACCCACATGGATTCTGACATTCATTCCTCTTCTCTCTGAGGAATACCGCCACCTCTCCAGGCTTTCTTCCACCTGCTCCTAACTCTTGGTACAGACAGAACTTTTCTTGCTTCTCCGTTTCTCACAAAATTCATGTGGTTTTGCTAAAAGAATCAGATGTTTCCGCTGATGTTAATACTGATTGTTATCTGTACATGTTAAAACAGACTTGGTAAGGCTTTAAAACATAAATAACAAGGAACTGCATATTTTACTTTTCATATATTTCCTGAATGTCATGTTCTGTTGACACTTTTAAAAGCAAAACAACTGGATAAGAAATCAAAAAGGCGTTCAATACAAGATCAACTGGACTTTATTTGTTGCAAAAGACGTTTCAACCCCTATCCAGGGGGCTTTTTCAATTCACTGAAATCAAAAATGTGAGCTTGTGGAGTTATAACAGTCTAAAGAAATCACGCACCATCATATGTAAATTGCAAGCTGAGGTAACACATACATGTAAATTGACAGATCACACCTTAACAGTAGGGGGTTCCCTTGAGGTCTCTGGCAGAAGACACACAATTGTATGTAGATTGACAAAAAACACCTCACAAACCAACAACAGAGGTTTCTCAAACAACTTTGTAGTCTAGTTCACAGACAAGACACCTCTGCTCCCATCCGGTGTAAAACGTCTGGGAATCAACCCCAAAACTGAGTTATAAGTCTTGGAAAGTTGAAATCTCAGACCTCCTCCTCTGTTAAGAGAAGGTTTTTCTCTCTTAACATAAACAGCTTCCTTCACACCCCTCTCAAACCATCTGTGCTCTCTGTCCAAAATTTGCACATTTTGGTCATCAAAAGAGTGACCCTTGTCTGTGAGGTGGAGGTGAACAGCTGAGTTTTGTCCAGAGGAGGTTGCTCTCCTGTGTTGGGACATTCTTTTGTGGATGGGTTGCTTAGTTTCTCCAATGTAGCGGTCTGGGCAGTCCTCGCTGCACTGGACTGCGTACACCACACCACTCTGTTTGTGTGTGGGGGTTCTGTCCTTAGGGTGGACCAGCCTCTGTCTGAGAGTCCTGCTGGGTTTGAAGTGTACTGGGATGTTGTGTTTGTTGAAAATCCTTCTGAAATTCTCTGAGACTCCAGCAACATAAGGAATGACAATGTTTTTTCGTCTGTTAGTCTTTTTCTGTTTTTTATTGTGTTTAGCAGATTTCCTTGCTGACTTGACAAAAGCCCACTTGGGATATCCACATGTTTGCAGAGATTTGTTGATATGTTTCTGTTCCTTTTTCTTTCCTTCTGTCCTTGTGGGGATGTGTTCTGTCCGATACTGTAAGGTTCTGATGACAGAAAGTTTGTGCTCCAGTGGATGATGAGAGTCAAACAGGAGATATTGGTCTGTGTGGGTTGGTTTGGTTATTTTGGTTATCTTGGTTATATTGGTTATCTTGGTTATATTGGTTATCTTGTATTGGACGCCTTTTTGATTTTAATCATGTCCTGGACGACTGAGAATCTTCACCAGCAAACTGGATAAGAAGAAGTTTCTAAAATTATTATTCTCTGTCAGCTGTGATGTTACAGTTTACATGTGGAGGAACTTAAATACTTTAAAACCTGGATTCCCTTTTGATTTTACAGTAATGTGTGTCAGCTCTAATTCGTATTTGCTTATTTCAGATGAGATGTTTGTCAGTTTAATCCACATGACATTGAGATGGATTATGAGGCCTAGAAAGTGGGGGACAGGAGCAAAAATGTGAATGATGTGAGTAAAATCTGACAATAACTAAATAAATTGGGTGTTGCTATGGTTATGGAGATGCAAATATTGATTTCCTCACCAGTGTGGAAAAATGGTGTGAGACTGTGACTGAGACAGCATATGTGAGACAGTTTCTCACTTCCCTTCAGTGGGGATCATGTGACCAACCCCTAATTAATCAGTGGCAGGAACTTTGATATGTTACATTTGTGTTCATGAATAAAACAGCAAAGACACCATTGTGCTGGCATGAAGAGCTGTTTTCTCATTTTCCTGCTCTTAATTGCTTTCATTGAGTTTTTTTCAGCATAGATTTCCAGAAGCTTAAAGTTCTTCTTGCACTGGCAGACAATATTTCAGCCCAAATCCATCTGATTGGCAGACTGAAGCACCTAAAGCCTGACATTTCATCATGTAAATAATGCAGTCCCCCTGAATGTCTTACATAAATCTGAGCAATGTGCCACAACTTGCTCTGAGAGAAGAGAGTGCTCTTTACCTGTAACCTTTATTTTCAGCTATGTTTCTGTCAGGAACAGGAAGTGAGGAAGCATTTCTCTTAACCATTACATGTCGAGGAGAGGTGCTCGGTAATTGGGATTTAGAAAGAATTAAAGGTTTTTATTTAGTTCTTTCTTGTACAAACCTTTAAATATTGCCTTACAGGGTGGTAACTGTGATGGACTTGTGACCTGTCCAGGGTGTACCCCCGCATCTCACACAGTGATGGCTGGACATGGGCTTCAGTGGCCCCCGCAAGCCAAAAAATGAAGAAGCGGGTAAAGATAATGGATGGATGGATGGATGGTGGTAACTGTTGAAAACTAGTTGGCAACTCAAACTGGACTCTAATATTGTGAGAAAATATGATTTTTTTCAGTCTTACCTCAGTCTAAGAGTCCAGCTGTTGTCACTAACCAGTCACCACACTAAAAGGGTTTAAATTATTGCATCATCTAATAGCGTTATTTCGTTTCCTCCTCTTCAGTACTGATGGTTTTGGGTTTGGCTGTGCCTGCTATCCCATCACAGTGGAGGGGGAATTGGAAATACCCTCTGTGCATGTTGTAAGTATGATAAGTAGAAAAATAAGTGAGGTACCAACTTCCATTTTTATGTTTGGCTTTATCTAGGTATAAGAAAGATTCCTTTCAAAAACTGGGTTGCCATGTCAAAATCCAAGGTGGTCGACAACATAAATATCTATAAATTGACCACCCCTACCATTTGAGGAAACTGTTTTCTAGTTTTTATATTGCTTAAAAGTAGTTTTTTCAAATGTTTGGGGAGGCTGAAGATTAATCTACAGTTGCTAAGGCCACTGCTGGCCATCCTCCACCATTGCGCCTGGTGGAGGATAAAATTTCTTCCTCCACTCTCCAGGATCCATCACTTTGTTCTGCCTCAGACAAGCGGAAAAAAAATCCAACTGCTCTTCCCCACTGTAACTTCTACTCACTTGAATATCTTGAACCAAAAACATTAAAGTTAGATTACATTTCCTGTTCCGTTCTAGTCTAGAAAATCTAATTCCAAGACTACAAACATTCATTATTCAAATTTATCAGTGACAGGGGACATCGGCATCTCGTTTATTTAGTTAATAATTCTGTGGCGTACACCTGCTGCATCCCATGATGCAGTTTTCTCTAACAATTTCAACAAGGCAGCTGTGAAAGTGTTCAAAACATACAAATTAAACAGTGGAATGAAGAAAGGATGCAGTCTGACATAACACTTCAGGCTTCAGAGAAGATCTGCCACTTATAATGCACAAAACTCATGTTAGGAGTGCATCATGCAGAAAGGCCAAAAGTTAACGTCTCACTAGGCTGTGACTGTCAGAGACAAGTCACCAGGGTTGTCTGTGTCCAACAATCATTTACAAGAGGTGGGAGACACCCTGGACAGGTCTCCAGTCCATCACAAGGACACATAGAGGCAAATGACCATTCACTCTCTCACTCAAACCTAGAGACAATTTTGAGTTATCAATTAGCCTAACATGCATGATATTGGTCTGAGTATCCAGAGAAAACCTATGCATGCATGGAGCGAACATGCAACAACTCATCCAAACATTTTCTACAACTGCTTGAGCCTGACAGCTGCTTTCCAGCAAAATTGGTCAAGAGGCAGGTTGCACCTCAAACAGGACACAGTCCATCACTGGACCAACACACAAACAACTGTAGCCCACCCATACCCCTCTAAAGTAGTTAAGAGTCCCTGAACTCATTAAAACCCTTAAACTCAAACATATTTGTGCTTAGAAATATTCACTAACACAGACTAAAGTTTGAACTTTTTGAACTTATAATAAAATCAAACAAAAAAAAACAAATACATTCACAGTAATTCCAAATACCAGTCGATAATAAAGTCTTTCAGTTTTTGATTATTAATGTTTACACCAGATAAAGTGAGCTCGCCCTCTAACATACACCTAAGATGGCACATAGTTAAATTAAATATGTTCAAACAAAATAAACCCCCTGGTGAAGGCCTGATGTGATGCTGAAGACTGGAGGGAATGTGGTACCTTACTCCAAGGTCTAGATCCTCTGGAATTTTACCTGTCAGTCCCAATTGAAATAAAGATTGTGCGGGATGTTCTCAGCTCCTATACCCATTTCTCGGTCCACTAGAAACAGCAAGCAGCAGAAAGGTCCAGTGAAGATGCAATGCACCAGTTCACTTTTTTTTAAACTCAGTTTAGGCTAATCTATTTGTACTGTGCTTAACTTCAGGAATTTCCATGTCAGAAATTTTAATTAAGTCTCTTCATGTTATCTGGGTTAGTCACACAGTATTCAAGGTCCATATACTTTGCTAATGAATGCTAATGTCTTAGTGAGTAACAAAACATAAACTCACGACTACTGTACAGCCAATTTTAGGTTGAAATATTCACAGTAGTTAAAATTACAAAGTGGAGTTTATATATATACAACAACTGTCGATTTGAACATCTAAAACATCAACAAACAACTGTTTGTACAAACTGCACCACAGCTTTCCCCTGCAGACTGTCCAACTGAAACTAATTTTTCTATTACCACCTTGTCTCCACCCACTTCCTGGATATATACCAATGACAGATCAGTAAAACTGTTTGGCACCACACCACCTCTTTTCCAATCATGAGCACTTCAAAATAAAACAAAACATGGCAAAACTTCCTTCAAATCAAAATTGCATTCCCAAACCACACATTAGTACAAAATACAATTATTTTGGACTGGGTTACACAACCACAATGCACAAAGTGTAACTAGAGTCAAATATAGAATCAACACTTAACCTAGTAAAACTAATACTGAGCTGTATGAACAGTAGTTACAAGCCAAAGACTTGTTCATCAGCTGAGGATTTATGGCACGCCGCTGTAATCCAACCGAGCTAAAAAAGCTCCAAGTTCTTAATAAATATTCCTTTTGAGGAATATTTTATTTTGGAAACCAAACCGGAACTACTTGCCACAACTCTGGTCCGATTTGATGCGGACGCTGGGACGCTGTAAGGGAACATGGCTGGAGACCTGCTTGGACATACCTGGGCCAACGATCCTGTGTACGTTTAATGCTGGCCCCTCTTTCGGAGCCGAGACTGATGTCTTTGCGAGGTAAAGAGCTGTTTGATGTTACCCAAGTGGACCGGTGTTTAGCGGATGTCGCCCAGAGAGTGTGCCATGTTCGGTTGAACTTGTTCCCCAGATAAACTCCCTTTTCTTTCCTCCTTCCTACTATCCTCCTTATCTTGTAAAGTGCCTTCAGATATAAGTTAATCACCATCTCATAACTTGATCTGTTGTCTCCTTAAATATTTGTCGACTAGTAGAATTATGGATACATAATCTCTATCTGTTTGATGTCTGATTTATAAGAAATTGAATCAACCAATCCAGTGTACATATGATGTTAATTTTGATGATCTGTTAAATGACCACATTTCCTGATGGGTCAACTATAATTAACGTTTCATTTTCACTGATAAATCATCTGGTCACACAATTTATTGTTTAATCTGAAAAATAAGAGAATCTGTAATAAATAAACAATTACTACTCTGGACTTGAACTAGTTTGAATAAGTAATTAAGTAAGGTGGTAACAGGTAACTCCGTCTACATCCTTACACATGCTTTTTGTACTATAAGGGTGTCCCAGTTGGGACTTTAACCTACAACCTTCTTACTACAAATCAACTGTTCCACTCATAATGGAACAACAATAAAATCCCCAAAACAAACACACTGAAAAGATGTCAGGCTACATCATGTTAAAAAGCTGTTTGCTATCATTTACTTAGCAGAGCACTCCATCCAGCTGCTCGGTGTGTGTTTTTTCTCTCACAATGCTTATGTTCTTATCTTGTTGCTCTACACAGCCATTAATTTTTCATGAGTCATAACAACAGTGTTCAATCCTAGCCAGTGTTGGGGCTTCCTGTGATGTGGAACAGTTGGGGGTTAAATATTAGAAGCACCAGAAACCTTATCTGTATCCTTCTTCCTTTATCGCCGCAGCTGCTTGTTGACACGTCACTGTATTCATATGGCAGCTCGGGTTGCGCAGACTGAGCACGTCTGTACACTGATTATAGCAACAGTGCTACATGTTTCGTGTGGGATCTTTTTTAAATTTTGTCACGCCTCCAAATAAGTCGACACACTGATTTAGAGCAGACTATTCAATCTTGATACAAGTTATCAAAAAGATAATTTTAAGTTCTGGTAGTTAATATTTTGTGTGTGAAATCAGATCAACTGCTTCTTTTTCTTAGCTTTTAAACGAAAAACTGATGCAGTTTTCATCTCCATCTTAGACTATAGGGATGAGTTATAGACTGATGTCATCTTTTCATAAATATTCCCAAGTTTTCATCATTTTTCTAAGTTGTGAAAACAATCCTTCATGATTGTTTGTGGTATTCACATTAAAAAAACAGCAATTTCCTCCTTTAATTTCATGTTTTTGTGTGATTTCAGGTCTATTTTGTTGATACAGTGGGTCAGAAGTAAAAATACCTTGACATTCACACATGGGAGCTTGTGCTGAACAATGAGACATGAAACCTGTCTGGGGAAACCCTTTTTGTGTTGAAATATGAATGAAAAATCAAAAACAGTCCAAAAAAGTCCAACTTACCCGGGACTCCTTGTTCTTCTTTTTACTATTGGTGAATGTAGAAAACTACTACTTTCATTTTGTAAGGACAAGCACCAATATTTGTAATTTACCTAAGAACAAATCCTGGCCTCTCATTCCGTTCTAGAATGCTAAGAGCTCCAAACACTGCAGACATTTTAGAATTGATCAAGAGAAATGTCTTCAGAACAGAAGTCCAGTTGTTTTTGTTTTAAACCTTTTTTAAGGAATGATTGAAACATTCCTACTATCAGTGCTTTATCACATTCATACGATAGGATACACATCAGAGGCAATGAGGGGTTCAGTGTCTTGCCCAGGGACACTTCAGCCTGTTACTACTGGTGGAATCGAACCCACAACTCTTGCATTGGAGGATGACTGCTCTGACCACTCAGCCACAAGCATAGTAAACATTTTGCATTAAAAAGCTGTTTCACGTGCATGCAGGCTGCAGAATCAAACGTTCCACGGCTGACTGTTGTCCCTCAGGCAGTACGTACAGTAATTAATGCAGCTTGCTCGTATGTGTGGTTCAGCATTAGTGAAAAACAATTTAGAAAGTAGGTTCTATTAAAAACATTTTAAAATGATCAGAAAATAACTCCCATGTCTGAAGAACGGGCGACACGAGTAAGTTTGATTGAAAACAAGGCCTCATTTTCGGCTACTGGTTCTGAAGGTGGTCTGGAGGGTCGTCACAAAACTCTGGACTAGAAATATTTAGTAATGCACAAAAAATATATATCTGTAGCATATTAACAGAATGCCTTTCTTTTTTTGTTATGCAGAAAAACAAATATTTTGTTTATTGTTTTTGACTCAAAGAGTCAAAATTAAAATGATTTAAGTTTGATAGTTTATTTCAGGCTGAGGCAGCTCTAATATGAATAGTTTCTTGTTGGAAAATAATCAAGCAGTTACATAAGATGACTGATTTTACTCTTGAGGAACATGAATATCATAAAGTTAAAGTGTTAAAACTGTCTTGTTCAGATGTTCACAACAGGATGCTTTTAATTTCCTGATCTTGTCTGTAGTTACAGAAAACAAAGTGAAGTCTTGGAGCTGCGTTCAGCTGGGACTGCTGCCAGACACACAATAAATTCATCATGGCCGTGGCATAGTGGTAATGGCAGTCGTCCCCCGATCGGAAGGTTGGAGGTTCGAATCCCGGTTCCCCACACCTTGTGTCGTTGTGTCCCTGGGCAAGACACTTAACCCCAAGTTGCTCCCGGTAGGACTGGAAGGCGCCTTGCATGGCAGTCGCCGCTACCGGTGTATGAATGTGTGTATGAATGGGTGGATGGTTGGTATTGTAAAGCGCTTTGGGGCTCCTCACAGGGGGCTGGAAAGCGCTATATAAATAAGCTCCATTTACCATTTACCATTTGAAGTGTGTTATGTACAAAATTGATTGACAGCTGCTGCTGCTGATGGCTTCATAACTCTGTGATGCAGGTAAGACATTTTCATCTATCGGTATTCAAACAGTCTGCATTCACCAACATTTTCACTGCACAGAACATCTGGAAATGACTCCAGCCACTCAGAAACTTATTGAGATTGTACTTCATTATATCGCACAAACATCAAATAACAGGTTCTAAAAAACTTAGGCTGCAAACGTTGTGAAAACCAACATTTGTGCAATTTTCAAACTGTTTGGACACGACTATAACTTATGAGCATAGACTAACCTGA